>JAMKCH010039127.1:0-13752 GCA_023653785.1 Ophioderma brevispina
TGAAGAAACCGGTCCCCCGGAGCGAGGTGTGCTACTTTGTTGTTTTTTCATTTCAGGGTAACTAGTTTTGCAAAACAAGCCTCACTGTCACGCATGTTACAACGGTACACACGCATAACTAAGCTAGCTGGGTAGGCTCCTCTTGTGAACCCAGATTGCATGGTTTTGGGGTGTATAATAATTATAGTAGGGCTGTTTTGATATTTAGAGTGGAGCGGTGCGCATGGCTACAGACGCATAGCTCTGTAGCCATGGCGCGTATGTTCCAGGGTATTATGTTTGATGGAGATTACTTTTGCCGGGAGTTTCGGAGTTTTAGTTATGCCCAGTAATTTTAACAGAAGCATGATTGATGTGAACTTCATTTTTTTTTCTTAATTTATCATGATATTACTAAGATCTTTTGAACAAAGGTTTAAGATATGATTTTTAATGTAACTGGGACCGAGACTGCCATAGTAAATGCATGTAGCATTTCACAAATTCCCGTTTGGAAACCCAATGCCCAAATCGAGCAATCGTGCCTAACCCCCCTGTCCAGAACCACGTGTATAGTCTCACATCTTGATCGATTAACGCTGTGACCAACACGAGAACGAATGCTTGCTGCTTTGCCGTATGTAGTTTAAACGGTAACGAGATGAATATGTTGGTGTATCCACGTGTCATGGTACCAGGTCACGTGTCAGTATCAGATATCAGTTTGCTCTTCGGGGGCGACCGCTATATATAAATCCGACTATGTTAATCAAGGTCTGTCATGACCCTCTCTGCCCAAAGTGCTATTAATTTTTTTCCAAAGACACCGTGTATTATGTCTAAACAGTACAAAATTTACCTTTTCCCCTACTGATTCAAAAACCGACGTACGATGACGATAATCGGTTGCTTTTTCCAATGTAGGGATACGTACGGCATTTTTAACCTGAATGGGTCCCCCGAATCAAATACTAAACCAATCAATGCCGGGGGGTTGGACGTCATCCAACTTATTTTTCCAAAAATTGGCTGTTATTCCCATAATAAATTCCTTTTTTAGATTCAACATCTGTATATTGTTCTTTAATAATTAATATTCAATTGTCCCCGTATGAATGTGGAAAAAGATGGGTCCATAGTCTACAAACTGAAAACTTGTCAGCTTGCTGGCTAAATCCCTTCCCGTGGGACTGAATGAGCAACGGATCCCCGTTGTTAGTTTTAGAGCAGGCTACAGCCACTTGCGCGCGGCTGCGGGGGTGATGCGTCCAGATTAACAACTGCACTATACTATGCAAGCCTTATGTTCAGGAGATGTCTCTTATGTTTCATCTCAAGTTCAAGGTAACATCTACAAGGGTCACCAGTGCTTCATTGTGGCTTCTTTAAAGTGACATGACATAGCTACATAATACTCATTTTCAACAAAAGTACAAGGATTAGCAGCGATTGCGAGAGAATCAAAAGGAATCCAAAATTGGGAAATGCATTGTGTTTAACTTATAACTCAGGGATAAGTGTGTAACAATCCTATAAACTGCTTTAAATGTAGAAACAACCCACAAAATAGAAAAAACATAAGTATTTGAGGAAATTTGTCTTCCCTTCTCCCGCAAATAACCATACAGCGATGACTCTCAAAATCTACAATAAACAGCTGATGGTGGTTTACATAGCACAGAATAAACAAAGATGCAATAATGTTTTGTGTTTGAGGTCAAACTGGTAATTGATCATGTGGACAATATCACGCGTAAATCTGAGATATTCACCGAGAAAGGCTTTTTTGATCTCAATCGGAATTTTTAGATACGCCATATAGAATTAAAGAATCAGATAAAAAGCATTGCCTTGCTTTTAATTCCCCGATTCAAGCCAACCCCTTTGCACGTTATGTTTGCATACCTGCCATAACAAAAATACAAAAATATGATTTTTTATGATTTTTCTATGTTTCTATAGCAAATCGCTGGCTAATAATCCCTTTAAAAATTCTGGTTCCTTCAATTGCGAGGAAAAAAGAAAAAATTTATGCACACACAACAAAAAATACTTAACATAAATGCATAGCTACAGAATCATATTACCCAAGACCTCCTATGTGGTTTAGGCCTTGATTATAGATGCACTTCATTTTTGTGTCGCCTGCAAGAATTTGCGAGGGCACCTGTATCAGCGCAATTCTTTCTGGCATCTACATGCTCTAGGCCGTTGTTTTTCCAAAGTTTCATAGCAAGTTTCTACTACCCAAACACTACTTGGGGCAGTTGGGCTAATTGACGCCACCTTGATCAGAAGAATCACTGGTCTGGGCAAGGTTAATCTGTATGTACTCCAATTTGTGGTTTCATCGAAGGGCATGTGGGCTGATAAAGGGGCATATCTTTGAAAATCTACCCATTCAGTTTTTTTAAACCACAAATCAAGCGAAGCAAATACTACGATCACCAAACTTTGGTCCAGTTATAAGCACGCCCCCAGTTCCTTGAGGTGCTCTCCAATTGGGGTAAAGGTCATGTTGGTCAATTAAGCTCCTACATTATTTAAATCATCAATTTGTTTATGTGTCACCACACATAGTACAGGAAGGCACATACTATCAGAATTGGTATAGAAACGGTGGGGTAGGTTCATATTTGTGGCGTACTTCCTTTGGGGCATGTTTAACCATCCACAAATTACTTGTTTAGGGTAGCAAAATCAACCAAAGTTCTTGGTTGGGTTAGCAAAATCAAAACCAAAAGCTTGCTAGGATGTTTTTTCCTTCCTGCTAGTGAAAATACCTCTTGGGGTATGTTCTGGGAGGCCATCCACACGCATATATCCCCTTTGTCATAAGATCGCCCGGACGTTTACCTCCAAATTATCAAAACAGAAAATTGAGATCCCCATTTGTAGTTTTTAATATTTTTTTTCAATTGAAAAATATACTTTTTTTTTTTGGGTATTTGTCCGAGTGCCTTAAATTAACCTTGTATTTAACCGGACAACAAAACAATCGATTTACACTGACAAAAAATGTATTGATAGCAAACAAATACAAAATTTGGGTCTATGGGTTGTTTTATTATTCAACAACCATTCACTACACAGCCACAATTTAAAATTTTTCTTCCCATGGCCATAAAAGTGGGGATTTGGGAAGCTCCCAGGAAAGTTTGGTATTTGGAGGGAAATTTTGAAATTTGGCAGGGTAATTATGCCTTTTTGTAGCACAAAAACATAAACATATTAGAACCTTTTGGCAGCGGGCTTCCCGGGAAAGACTTTTCACTGCCCTGTTTTTCTTTCCAAAAAAAAATAATATTTTGCATATCAAGTTGTAACAGTGATGCCAGTGGCCTATTGCAGTGGAAGGAAAAGTGCACGAATAGCTAAAATAATCCAAAACCGGGCTGAAAATAATAAAAGTGCGGAATTTTGACTAACAAGGAAGGAACCCATTCAGAGCAAACTGCATCCCTTTGTAATATTTCCTGGGAATGTGCCTGAATTTTTTGATAATTTATCGCTACTAACTGAAAGACTCAGCATGCAAGCTACACATTTAAAATTTGATTTAATATAGAAAAAACTAAAAAACAACTAAAAATACTAAATTAAAAAAAAAAGTCAAAGATCCAAATACAAACCTTGTCTTTGACACCTGTTCTAAGAAAAATTGTTTCTTCTTCTTTCCTTCACTGGCACACACAGTAAAGAAATGATTAACCCTATCCCATGACCACTGTCTGTGAACTAAACAAACACCCAATCAGCACATTTTGAAATCACTAAACGAAATGCCCAGCTGCCATACATCTGCAGTCATGAATGTCATTTGGGCATTTACCCTCCTGAAAATTATTTCGTGTGAAGTTTAATGCCAGAGCCACCGTGGTATTGGATTTCTTTGGGGGAATGCCGAGAAGGCACTTATCAGCAATGGTCAACTGTTGCAATCTCCCTGTGGGAAAATGCTCAACCACACTCAGCGGCATCCAATTTTTTGCGCTCTCTTGAGGGGTAACTGCCCATCTGTAACGTCAAATGTCATTTCAGTGTTTTAATTTTACTTATTTTTGGGTGTAGTTTCCATTGTGTGCAATGTGTAAGATACAGAAAGTTCTGAGAGTTTTTTTGCTCAGCCAGCTTCCATAGGCATTTGGAGATTATTTTAGTTGTAGGGGTTAGAGTCATGTTTGGTTGTTGTTATTGTTTAAAAATTGACACAAATTGACAAACCTAGTGCTCGCATTTCTCTCTGCTATCTCCTGAGAGAAAATGAAGCCAGCATGCTTGGCAGTCGTATACTGATGATTAAGTTTCACATTACGGTAGTTGTGAAGTCCATCTTTTTTTCACTAAATGTCCAGTTTGTTGGCACTCATTGGCACAAAATACTGTGACGCCAATGCTGCCAGGTGGATGGGATTGGGTTAAAAAAAGCAACAACACTCACTACAAAAAATACATTAATTTCACAGTTTTAGTGAGAAATCTTTGCAGCAGCACCCAAAAAAGTAGAGTGAATGGGAAAGGACAATATGAGCAAAGCAAGCAGAGTCAAGGTAAGAAGTGTGAGACTGTGTTGTGTATTTTCTATACAAATTGCAGTACCCTATTGTGCCCCATTTAATTTTCAGCATTGGCGTATCGGCCTTCCTGCTCTTATGGGGCAAATTTCCCATCTTGGGAATGTTCCCTGCTCGGGGGGTCCAAAAGGCCAATTTTTTCCGTCAGAGGGCTTAAAAACGGGCGCTTTTAGCATGATTTGCAATTTTTTTCCTGCCAAGTCTGCATGGGATACTTTGCCCCCTGCCCCCCCTCCCCCCGCCTGTTATAACGCCACTGATTTCCCAAGGAATGTTCTCAACATCCCGCATGCACCCATCAGGCACAATACTATCCAGTGTGGTTCCAAGGGCAAAGTTCCCCATAGGTGCAACCAATGTCCCTATCACAGGCAAAAATAGCCCGGTCGCAGGAAAGAGTCTGAAAAAGGGCTACTTTAACATGAATCGTTAATTCACGATTTCACCTCAATACGTGTTAGAAGGTTACTTTGCTCCCTCCACCTAGCCACGCCCTCTGCAACCCTAAAAAATGAATCACGCTTGTTGTCATAATGTCATTCGGCTGAACTGTAAAGAATGGTCTTTGTCTTTGATCTTTACTGGAGATTTACAAGCAATTATTACAATGTTACAAAGATTTTTGTCACGAAAATGTTCATAATAAAATTGTCCATAGTACAAAACCATGTAGGCAAAAAAGTATATAGGGAAGCAAAATAAACCTCATACTGGAACCTTCAATTCCTAAGAGAAATTCAATAGCTGCCCACGATGCATTGCTTCCAATGGGGTTTTTGTACCGGTACTGATGTGGGTCGTTAGTGATGAAACAGGGCTAAATTGACGGACTGAAGACACAACTTTGCATTTTGAAAGCGTTTCTTTCAGCCTCTAAAACGATCCACATGGAACCTGTACAAAACCTTCCAATGGAAGCAATGCATTGTGGGAAGCTACTGGTATCTCTCTTTCAATTCTAGCTTTAAACTAGAAGTATCGGTTGTTAAGACCCTCGTTTTTCTGGGGTGCAAGGGATTTTTTGAGGAAAAAGTGGATAACTGGGGCAAATAATTTAACCAGTTTGTCCAAATTGCTGAGTTTTTTGCCCCAATTTGGTGATGTTGGTAGCCCCAAAGAAAAGCGGCTTTTTGCCAAAATTCTGTCTGGGGGTGGGGTGGGGGCCAAAAACCATTGTGGGACACCCCCCATTTTATCTTATAGGCCTACTGTGCACTTGGCCACTTCAAACTAGAATGCGCAAATGGGTTTGGTAGTGACTATTTCTGATTGCAGAATAAGAATAATAGGCAACAGCGCTTCAGGCTGCTTAATGGTGATAAGCACTATTATAAAATATTATTAAAACGGTGGCCCCCCCATCAAATTTGACATGGGAATTTTGACCGACAAAATCCAAATTAATGCAGATTTACTCAATACTGGGAAATTAGAAGGCTGATTTAAGAGTTTCAAAATATAATTTTGTTGTGTAGTACTTGAAACCGTCATCGAACTACGATAGTTACCTATAATGCTTAATGCCAAGGTACGTGATGAATCAACGTTTCCCTTTTCATGCAGTAAACATTTATAACCGTATCAGTGCCATAGGATACCGTGTATAACAAATTGTTTTTGCATATAAATTTTTGAGTCGGCCTTTAAAGTGTGATTTCTAGAGAAAAAGACGTTCAATAGGAGTTAGGTTCGTTCACACAGTATTGCTGCACGTACAAGATTATGTTATATACAAAACGCAATTGTTGAAAATTGAGTGCGTCTTCATCGGGAAATATCTTAGTCAACCCTTTAAACAAATGTGCAGAAATGGGTTAACAGTAATGCCCAAGCAGCGAACTTTATGCCCTGGGTGCTTATCGAGGCCAATACTGTAGTTATACTCTATTTATCATTAAAAAATCATGGAAAATTTTAAGGAGAACAGGAGGCAGATTTTTTTGAGGATAACAACTTTCTCTCAGAAATTTATATGAACCAACGTGCAAAAGAAACATTGTTTTGAACTTGCCTCTCGCGTAATCCTCCCTATAGAAAAAACATGCTTTGAATTTTCTGTCATGCACGACAGAAATTACTATATCATCATTTATTACATAGACGGGGGCGTATTACGGCTTATTCACTTCAGTTTGATCTAATATACACTGGAAAACATTCCAAATATGCAAAAACACGTGTTCGAAAAAATTGGGGGGTGTTTCTTCTTTTTGGAAATCTCCTCCTTTCTCTTTAAGGAAAGAGCCTATATAGGGACCAGTTACTAGTACTTAGAGGAGAAAGATGTTTGGGTCCATGCATGAGGCCATACGCAGATTTATTGGGGTGCAGACTTCAAAAACGGGATCCACCGAACAGGCAATACGGAAGTCCCGGGGGGGGGGGTACTCAGTGGAAAAGTGTAGGTACATATTTGCCCGCCGATATGGGTCGCATTTTCCAAGCCTATACTATACAACAATGGGTCGTTTTTCCCCCCACAGGCTACTAACAGATGGGTCACTTTTTTTAGGTCACATTCCTACTATATAAATGGGTCCATGTTTTTTCAATTTTTTTGGTCCATTTTTAACTATGGAACAGAGGTCCTTTTTCCGATTTCGCTAAAATCACAATGAAAAATGGGTGATTTTCTGATTTTTTGGAAAAGGTTACTATGAACCTGGGCGATTTTGCTAAGATTACTATGAAATGGTGCGAAATTTCAATCAAGGCCAACTATTATAAATGGGGTCGAAATTTCGACCAACTATAATAAATGGGTCATATTTTTTGTACCATTTGTCACTATAAAAACATGGGGCGATTTTTAATTACCTGGCGGACGCACACCCGTACCAAATTTTGGGTCGAGTACCAGTACCCCCCCCGTACTGCAGTAGAGACAGTCAACTTTAGATTGAAATGGTTTTAAGTTCCAACCCATAATACACGGTAGGAGGACAAGGTGTATCGTGCTCAATGGCTGTGATAAATAAGGTTTACTTAACTTAGTTCTGGACTAAGAAATTGAAAAACTCCGAACCTACCCCATAACTTCATCACTCATATCATCTAGCAGTAGAATAGCATGTGCACACCACACTGTAGTGCACTTACAACTGGATTACGGTAACATTGGGCAGAATCTGTCGAATCACCCCATTGTCGATTTTTGGTCCAGAACTCCTTTACGAAATGGAACCAACACAGGGGCTCAGGCTTTTTGTAAATTACCTATCGTAATTGTTCATTACGCTTTTGAAGACCGGAATTTCAAAAATGACAAGATAGGGGTTATTTCGGCTCCTTTTCATCGTGAACTTTTTGCGTTTTTTCGTGTATTTTTTCGCTGTAACGTGTGGTACAAAATTACTTCATAAATAATTTTTCTCCTCCACCAATTCAACGCAGAATAAACGTGATGCCAACACCATAACAGATACAGTATGTTTTTCACAACCTTTATCGCGATCGTGCTTAGAAAATAATAAGATTTAGAAGATTTTTGTCGGTCACTCGGTGCTTTTCGTCGCCAGTGTTTTACGTTTCTAAAGCGTCACTTCCGGTCGGGGGTAGGACATCCAACCTAACAGCAACAGCAATGCAAAAACGGCATCAACTCTGGGTGCTAGTTTTTTCATTAAGACTTAACGGTAGGAGAACGCTCTTACGCATATCGACGGTTACACACAGACGGACTAAAGACTAGGCCTGGTCCGAATATTTAATCTTAAATGACCGTTTTTGTGGAAATACCACTATTTTGCAGCGGGGTTAATCCACTACCCCGACTATTTTGAAGTCCATAAATTTTTTCTTTAATTTATCATGATATTACTAAGATCTTTGAACAAAGGTTTAAGAGATACATTTTTGTAATTTCATGGACCGAGACTGCCATAGGAAATGCACGGAGCAGTTCAACACAGACAAAATTAGCGTTTATGGAAATCCCAATTCCCAATCGACAGATCTGTCCCTACCCCCCCCCCTGCTTCTGCCGGTATCTTGAAATTCCCGGTTCGCGCATGCGTTATGCGTTTTATCAATTTACTTGCAGAGAGTCTACACTATAACATATCACATATCCAAAATCCGCAAAAATCCGTTTGGGGGGAAATTCTTTTTTTATAAATATTTGAATAGCGCACTCTTTCCAATTTAACAATAACGTTTTAAATCAGAAAGGTTCTATTTGCTATGCTGTTTGCGCTGATCACGCAAACTCTATACAAACTCGACTCACGCGAGCGTTGATTTTCGCGCATTTATAAACCATATAAGAGCATGACTCACTATTAGCGTAAACTATTTCACAACACCATATCTCTTACGCCATTGTAACGAAATCATAGAGCTAAAATTTAAAAGTCGTTTGAACGAAATGTACTATCGCTTGATCATGTGTCGATTTTGACTGTTTTTTTACGAACCCGGATTACTTTCTTTCTTAAGTTCTGATAGAATACTGTTTAAAAAAACGTATAGTTATTAGGTAAACAACTTGAATAACATGGATAAATAAAATAAATAAGAGCATTATATTATCGAAATTATAATTTTGCTATTACTTAGAAAACGAAATTCTAATCCAAGGTACAGGAACAGAAAAAAAAAAAAAAAACCACAGTAGGAGAAGTTCAGTAGGAAAAAACAAATGATGCGCTGAAATAAACATTTTAATTGTTACCTTTACAAAAAAAAAGCATGCAGAACTTAATCATTATAAACATAACAAAATAATGTCAAAAATAGCAACACACTATTTTAAGTCATCATATGCAGTATTAAAAAGGAATATGATCACGATACAAATGGCGATTTATATGAAAAAACGCGTTGACACTATTTTGGCGTTTTGAGCTTTTCTCGTCGGAATATGTTACCTCCGAAGAATAAAAAAAAAGGTTGGTATATATAGCGAGAGTCGTGGGTGAGGTACAAATCATTTATACACCTCTACACTATAATCCTGCAATGTGTTTAGCGCTAGCGATAAACACTCTCTAAACATATTCTTGTCTCACATTGTAAACATGTTCAGAAGTACGTCGTGTGCCGAATCACCAAACATATTGCTTGTCCAATATTTTCTTTAGAGATAAAGTACCAAGTGCCAATTGTTCCGCCAACGACGCTGAGGGGTATCTAACGAAACTGGAATAAAAATAACGCGTGATTTCTACCTAATATACTGTAAACAGGATACAGAATGACAGCATTTTGCTGGTATTTAGAAAATATAAGCAGCTATTGTATTTTTATATTAAATTTTTGCAGGGCCATATTATATTACTATTATTTACAAAAAGCTGTAGTTATTTATTCAAATATTAGAATGGTAGTAGCATGGCCAATATAGCAATAGGGGGCGGGGAGGGGGTGGGGGTTGAGGGCAGTGCGCCGGTTTCCCATCTCTTCTCCCTCTCTCTCCCCCCCCCCCCCCGCTGCAAAATGAGTGTAAAATAGGGAAACTTCTTTGAAAAATGCCAATTTTCTTTGGATCTTTTTCATAACCACTCCGATCGAGAAGTCTCACTGAGTCTTTTGGCTCCTTCATAAACCATAGGCTGCTACGCCACTGTATATCATAATAGTCTAATATAAGCTGTCAATTACACTAAATTACTACTATAATTTATAGTATTATACGACATCCACGGGTTTTTAATGTTTTCCAGTGGTGATCTCCACAAAAATTAAACCAAAATTATGGATAGAGCATAGATGAATTATTTGGTCTTCTGCTATCCCACACACCTCGAATAGAGTTTTCCTGTGATACATATGAGAGCTTCATATACAATATAAATATTGTAAAAATTTAAATTATTATAATACGGGCCTCCAGTCTCCCCCACAGTCCTAATACACATATTGTAAAAATCTATTTCCAATCAAAACACTACAATGTATATTTGGCGAGTTCATTCCATTCTAAGTTTTAAATGCTATAGTTAAAAGTCTATAAAATACATTTACGTTGGTCTCTTTTCATTTCTATCGACAGTATTGAATAATACGGGCATCCATCTGCCAAAATTAAGGGTAAACACTTTTGTGGTTAAACCCAATGCATTTTTCAAGTGTTTTAAATTAATTATTTTTACCCGTATTTTGGTTGTCGAAAAATGCGGTGTATATACTGTAATGTGTAGGGCCTACAATATTTTTACAAACGTACATCCTCGTAAAAAACGGCTAACTTTATACAAGAAAATAGACTAATGACTGTCATTTCACCGTTTAAATTCGGGTTTTTTTTCAGTGAAATCACGTTTTTATACGTACTGACAAACAACAGGAGTCAGTAAATATATATCTACCTCTAAGAGTTGAATATACGATTTACACGTAAAATTTGGTATGGACATGATTAGATTTTATCTTGTAATAGTAATTTTCTTCGCCATTTTGCCATGATATGTTGACCTCGGATTATTCCGCATGTTTCGTGTAACAGTCCGAACAGCGCATTTGCGACTACGCTCACGCGTGTGCGGACGGTACAGCGCACGCGGCCGATATCTTCAACACGTAACACGATGGAGACCACATCAGGGGGTGAGCAATATTTTACGGTTCTCAGTCGTAAATGTTATACCACGTAAAAAAATACTTTTTAAAATGATAAATTTGCTTAACGACATTTCCTTGACAGCTATTGATTAAAATGAAAGTTCACATCTAAGTAATGAATGGCGGCACCAATCTTCGAAGAATATACAACGTCGAGACGAAGATGCAAAAAAGTACCATCCAGAATCAATATTGAGATCTTGCAATCTGGAATGGAATTTCTTTGTGGGTGCAAGACTTCCGAATGCGAACTCTTTTGGACCAAAAGGACAGGCCGGATTGCGTCTAACAAATTAGACTTTCCGTCCTCAAAAGTGAACTTTTACGTTCCTTTTGAATATTTCTCGCTAAAGAAGTTTATGGCCTATTCAAAGTTCTTTTTGGCTATATATATCATTAGAGTAAAACAAATGGGTCAACGATTTGTACATGACTACATTATCCGTTTCAAAATTTAGACCTGCAGCAGGAATTATTGTTTAAATTGAAACCTTTTTGAATAAAAATGTTTTTGAAGAAGTACAAGTTCGCCAAGCGACCATTTGGTTGACACTGAGTTTGGGTCGTCTAGATTCGCGGGTCTTCTGGCAATTTAATCATCCATTTGGGCCAACATTTCTTCAAAGTTCCTGAAAAGTTGCATGGCAAAAAAGTTAGAAACTTTGAACAAACTTGTGTTTATTGATAGCATAACTTTTACCTTAGGCATAATAAGTAATATACGTTATCGCTGTAAAAATAAAACCAGTATTTAGAAAATAAAAGTGAAGGGCGTATTATTGTATATTTTTTAAATATAGTGCTCTAGTCTATAAAAATAAATTATATTTATTATGATTCCATTTAAAGTTTTCGATTAATCTATTATTAATGTTTTTTTTCGAAAAATACCGTTTCAACGATATCTCTACTATCAGCAAAGTACGCTTGGACAACATTATAGCCAATTTTTTCCGGCACTTTTTCCCGTTTGGAGGATTTATAGACAAACCAACAACAGACCAGAAGGTATGTTCTTTTCAATCCGCGATTACCGGCTTCCGCGCTTCCCAAGAAATTAATCGCGCCAACATTCGACGCTCTGCACATTAACCGCAACAGACTTATATTCGCATTTTCGATGGTTACTATCACCCACCGACTTGTTTCGAAAGGTACTCGATTTTGGGTATAAAAAGGGAAATTTCAAATACTAATTAAAAAGTTTCCCCAAAGCGATTTTTTGAGAATTGGTATAGAGCATGATCTCCTTCATCCCGTGATACCAAAATCATGGATAGAGGAATTTTTTTTTTCCAGGTTTTATGCTTTTTTGTCCATTTCACGCCCCGCCTACTAGTTAAGGGCTAGGCTTGGCAGCACTGAATGATTTGGATGATCACGGATTGTGTATTGTCGTGATTGTAACACAGGCTACTTACTAGTTCCAGTAGTACCATATACCCATGTGCATGTGTGTCTGTCAAAAAAAGTCCTATATGCTCACCTCACGTACTTGGGCTATCTACAAGAGCGATCAATGTGGCCAGTGGCGTGCATGGTTATTACATACAGAGGAGTATCGTGTTACTGGACACACTGCACAGCCCACCGCGTATACTCTGTTCGGTCTTGGCACCGATTTCTATAACACTATAGTTTGTTTCATCTTAGAAAGGTGAGACTCACTGCGACGTTTAACTGTTGCGCACCCATGACTCGCGCGCGCTATGCTTGGAATCAGAGCAAGATACTCACCAGCGAATAAGGCGGCACGATCGAGACGCTATTGGGAATGCAAAGACGCATACTTACGTCACCTTCAACTTTAGACGAGACAAGTATAGATAGCGAAACGCCAGCTCAAAAGCCGTACCATCTTTTCCCGCAGTGCGTTACTTATTTCGCATGCGTGGTGTACCAATTTATTCATATATTCCTGATTACATAGCGTGGTGAACCAATTTATTCATATATTCGCATTTGCCTAGACTATGTACCGTGTCCAGCCACAACGGTTACGGCGCATGCGAGTACGCGGGCGCGTTTCGAATGGATGACCGTAATGAATCGTACGATAATTTTGCCCATGTTGTATGTATATATGATATGTATGTATTTATGTTCGCGAAAGGCTCCGTGACCGTTTTTTTCGATTCACTATTGCGCCAAATTCAGTGACGGGCGTGAGGATCCGGACGGTATCTAACATATATTTGGACGAACCGTTCAGAAATGACTTAAAAATCAAACAAATTTGTCTCGGCGGTTGCTATGATAAATTACCATTTGTTTGTACGCGTTACTAAGCGGGCGCGTATGCGGGGTGCGTTGCGACGGGTGTTACGCGTGGCAACCATTTGTTTGTACGCTTACTAAGCGCGCGTATGCGTGGAGCTTGCGACGGGTGTTTTACGCGTCCCAACGGGCGATTACTCGTAAGACGCTATATGCGTTACGCCAAAAAAACTTACAGGCTCTTATAGTGCAAACGATGTGGGGAAACAAGAAAAATTTTCTGTTTTTCACTTTGATTGTCGTATGTATGGATAGTATATACGGTTAACCCCACGCCCACGTGGGAAAATATACGGAATTGGAAAAATTACGGGGTGACAATGGGTGACTTGTTAATATTTATAAAATAGTGACTATATGA
>JAMKCH010039128.1:0-14473 GCA_023653785.1 Ophioderma brevispina
ATTGTGTTTTACTTTGTTCAATTATCGACAAACTCATTTTTAGGTTTTCTAAACACACTTTTTATTATCAAAAGGGTATATTAGAGGTGGATGACTCGATCGACAACCTCGTCAACCCACTATCAAAATCGATAATTAGACAATAATAACTGCGCACTCGGTATTTTTCCTCGGGAGCTGACGCTCCCTCGGAAAAATACCTCGGCCCAAAACCAACACCAAAGATTTCACACAATGACCCCAAAAAAGATGGTGTAAAGTTATTATTATCATAAATAACCGTAGTTTCATATCTACCAATAAATATCTCACTTTAAACTCCAATTCAATTTTTATTTTGATAGCCGTCTCCCCTCGAATATAATAGTAAAGTCTCCAGGGAATCCCAGTATATAATACGTCATTATCCCAGTAACAAGTTTTGACCAATCAGAAAAGTGCAATTGAAACTTTTTTAATCCATGTTCAGGGGCATTTCGAGTGTCAAAACTGAAAGTGTGGGAAGGAATGTTTCGCCATGTTCGCTGTTTTCAGAGCTGGAATTTATACACTTTTTGGCTGTTTGCTGTTGATATTAAATTAAAAATACAACTGGCGATAGTTGAACAACCCTGGGTAATCTTAATGATCTGGATTGCTTGAAATAAGATGCAGATTTTGTGCTCAATATGAAGTTATGATCATCACTCATCACAATTTACCAGCGTGGCGCGATGGCGGGGTCTTTCTCTGACATTGACAGTCATAGGGAGTCCGTTGAGTTTCGCGGCTGGAATTATTTGTTTTCGAACTGGTAACAAAGGTACACAGCTTCTCGGAGAATATTTAAATATACCATGAAGTGTACGGTAAGCTATGAATGATGAGCTGTCCCACGCATCCCACAAGCCGTAAATACCGCATATACCGTCCCAGAACCATGCTGTCGTGGATTTCAAAGTTCCCGGGCCTTGACTTGTTTACAAAAAACAAAAAGCGTCAATTGTGTATTTACGCATGATTTGTTAGAAGCATCCAAAACATTTCATATTTTGCAATGTATACATGGTTTAAATGAAGATTGCTGGTCAGACATGCAGAGTTTGAGATTTTCACTCAGTCATGGTTTGTGGTATTAAAGGGATTAGCAACGATTTGCTAATCCGAAACATCGAAAAAATCATCAAAATTCATATTTTTATATTTTGTTACTGGCATGGATATGCGAACATAACCTGCAAGTGGTTGGCTTGAAATCTGTGTATTAAAGACAAGGCAGTACCTTTTATCTGATTCTGTAATTTCTATACGTGCGTATCAAAATTCCGAGTTGAGATCAAAAAAGCCTTTCCTGGTAAATATCACAGATTTTCAGCGTGATATTGTGCACCATGATCAATGCAGTTTGACCTCAAACACAAACATTATATTGGTCTATGTTTATTTTGTACTGGTGTAAACCACAATAAGCTGTTTAGTGCAGATTTTGAGATGCCGTCGCTGTATGTCTATTTTCGGGAGACGGTATGACAAATTTCCTCGCCTCAAATAACTTCATTTTTTTCACTATTTGTGTTTGTTTCAATCATTAAAGCAGTTATATGGAATGTACACACTTATCCCTGATTTATAAGTTTAAAAAATGCATTCCACATTTGTTCGATTCTCTCGCATAAATCGCTGCTAATCCCTTTGAAAAACGAATGAAAATATCCTTAGCTTCATTAATACCTAGGCTATGACATGTACATGTAGTCTACGTTTCTTTTCACATTATTTGTAATACTTTATTTTTCATTATCCATTTTTCATTTATTTTTTAAATTGATTTCTTGTTTAATCTATTTGCTATTTATTTTTTTATTATTAAGTTAGGGCGGTATCGCCTAACTTACTTGTCTTACCGTTTCTTACAATACGGCCTTCTGGCCGTGCTGTGTTCTGTTTCCTGATGCGTTCTTTCTTCTTTTCTTCTGTCAACACTCAACTGTGCGTCTAGCACAATCATGGTTTGACGTATTCCAGCCAGACTTACACCCACATGTCCGCTGAGGCATCCCATTATGTCACATGACTTGACCCCTGTCGGGGTCATCTAAGGGTCCACACAAACAGGGGTCAAGTTGTCATGTGTCCTTTAACAAGTTTCAGCGCCTACCGATTACAATGCACTGTAACGTGACTCATGCATATGAGGTAGGCTGAGACCCTTCACAAAAGTTATGGGTTGAGAGGTCAATCTGGGGGCAGTAGGGCACTTCCGATCTAATGTGAAAAATCTTCAAAAATCTTCAAAAATAGCTATCTGCTATATGCAATGTTGCAATTTTCTCAACGTTGACCATGACATATGAGCGCTACTACCCTTCACAAACGTTGTGCTCGCATGGAGGTCAAAGGTGCTTAGGGGGAACTTCCGAAGTCAAAAACCAAAAATATTCCAAATCTTCAAAAGTTTATCTCAAACCCAAACAGAGTACATGGACTTAACTTTCATATTTGCCTTCATGTTACCACCCTGTGTATGGGCAGATATTTTATTTTGGAAGGTCAAAGGTCATTTACGGTTATTTCCTTCCGGTATTTTAGTCATAATTTTCAAGAATTTTTATATCCAGAACTAAGCTAGAAGATTTTTTTATTTGCATTGGAACAATGCATTTGTTGTTGGTACACGAGGTTTTTTTATCCGGGACAAGGTCCAGGTAAGGGGTCAAAAGGGTCCATTTTTTTTGCCAAGAAAATCCTACAAAAAAAGACCAAATTGGTTATACCTCAGCCTATAGAAGACAGATAAAACCGCTATTGCCGCAGTGATGTAACATTAATGGTAGGAGAGGTCTATTATCTTCCTCGACCCCCAAAGGTCAACGTTCAAGGTCACATGGGCAAAATGCAACACAACAGCTCCAATGTGAGCTGAAATTTGTCAGGGATAATCCTAGTGGCATCATAAATACAGAACAGAGTTACAGTGACGTGCCCATCCGTGACCCAGAGGTCACGTTATAGGGTGAACAGGTCAATTCCCTGACATGCTTGGATGTAGTTGAAACTCAATAATATTGATCATTGTCAGGTGTTTAAGACGTAAAAATACATTTAATGACATTAATGACATATTGGGAAGTGTACAAGGGGGGGTCAAGGTCAAGGTCCTCAAGGGGTCCCTTAGGGGATCACCATCCTGTCCCATACGGGGCGCTTGTAATTAGATCTGTCCCCATGTCTAGTTTCTTCTATCTTTCTTCTGACCATTTAGTGCGGTCTTCTTCTTCCACTACTTATCGGATTTAAACCACAATTGGTCACAAGCCTGGGTTTGTTGAACGGTTCCAAAGTTATGCTTTGTTTGGGGTCAAAGTCCCGTAGGGGTCACATATGTCCAAAGTTATTTACTGTTTGTAAAATTTAAAAACAGGTCAAATAGAAAATCTGTTTAGCTCATCTCATAGGCCTTGATGAGGTCAATAAAAGTCAATTATACTTCATCACTTGACTCATGGTTTTAAGGGTCAAAGGTCAAAATACTTCAAATTACGTTACCATTCAAATCATACTCTCCTAAATTATGTCAACCTATCGTGGGAGCCCATGCATATGATGAGCTTGAGACCTTTACAACAGGTATGGTTCAGGAGGGTCATATGGGGTCATCTGAGGTCACAGGGGTCAACCCATATTACTGTGTTTAAAATTTAAAACCAGGTCAACTAGAAAAATCTTGTTTAGCTCATCTCATAGGACCTGATGAGAGGTCATAAATCATTATGTACTTCATCACTGACCCATGGTTTCGGGTCAAAGGTCAAAATATCCCAATTACGTTACACTCACGTCAATCGCTATCCTCCTCCCCTCCTCCTACAGAATTAAGCACCTGATCGTGTGGAGTCATCATATGAATTAGCTTGAGCCCCTTAACAAAAGTTATGGGTCAAGAGGTCAATACGGGTCATGTGAGGTCACAGGGGTCAAAAATATTTACTGTGTGTAAAATTTAAAATAGAGTCAAATAGAAAATCTGTTACGCCCATCTCATAGGACTTATGAGATGTCAATAAAAGTCAACAGACCTCTCACCTGACCCATGGTTTTGGGGTCAAAGGTCAAAAAAGACTTCCAATTACTTTACCCTTCCAAATCACTACTACTACTTCTCCTACATATTAAGAAACCTTATCGGTGTCATGCATATTATTAGCTTGGGGGGAGTCCTTACAAAGTTATGTCCAAGATGTCAATAATGGGGTCCTCCTGATGTCACGGGGTCAAACATAGTTACTGTGTGTAAAATTTAAAATTAGGTCAAATATAAAATCCTGTTTAGCCCACTCATAGGACTTGATGAATTCATAAAGTCAATCATTACTTCATAACTTGACCCATGCTTTAGGGGTCAAGGTCAAAATACTTCAAATTAGTTACATTTTAAATCACCACTCTACAGATGTAAGGAAGCCCTTGAAAACTCGATTATTAGTTTCTCGTCCCCCGCACGCTTTATATTGTTGGCCGCGTTTAGCGGCCGAAATCTTAGCAATAAATTATTTTTTGAAAAATTCTGTTCAGGCATCACCTTTTCAGTCGATATTGGAATTTTGGTAGGAAACCTGTCTCGGAAATGAGTCTAAAAATAGACCCAATATTGTTTGGTATTTCGTCGATCCCCTGTAGGTTCTTTTTCCGTAAAATGCGCATTTGCCAAATATGAATAATGAATAATGAACTAGGTCCTCTTATGGGCTGAAAAAAAATGTGACGAGAAACTCATAATTGAGTTTCATGGGCCTAACATGATCGTGGTGACTATTTCATTAATTGACTTGAGGAATTTACAAAGGTAATGGGTAGAGAGGTCAATTTGGGGTCATCTAGGGTTATTCTGCCCCGCCTAACTTACACGTGCTCTTGCAAAGAGCACTAAGTCTAGTCTTTGTCTATGTTTTAATTTAATTTTGTTTATTCATTCAAATTATTATCCATTTACAATTTTTCATTTTTTGTATTTATATTTGTTCATTTATCCACTTTGTGTATTTAAATTGTTTATAAAATTTTATTTCTTAATTTTTCCATTTGTGTAGTTTGTGAATTTGCATTTGGTTATTTGTATTTATTTTTGTTTTAATATTTGTACATTCATTTTGTTTATTTGTGTATTTGTTTTATTTATTGTTTGATTCATTTTATGAATTTATTTGTTCATTTGTCCATCTATTTGCTATTTATTTTTTTATTATCTTTGTCTATTTATTAATTTAATTTTGTTTATTCATGCATATTATTATCCATTTGCAATTTTATTTAATGTTTGTATTTATATTTGTTCATTTATCCACTTTGGGTATTTACATTTTTTAATTTTATATAACTTTATTTCTTCATTTTTCCATTTGTGAATTTGCATTTGGTTATTTGTATTTTTTGTTTTAATATTTGTACATTCATTTTGTTTATTTGTGTATTTGTTTATTTATTGTTTGATTCATTTTATGAATTTATTTGTTCATTTGTCCATCTATTTGTTATTTTTTATATCTTTGTCTATTTGTTAATTTATTTTTGTTTATTCATGCAAATTATTATCCATTTACAATTTTTATTTCATTTTTTGTATTTATATTTGTTCATTTATCCACTTTGTGTATTTAAATTGTTTATAAAATTTTATTTCTTAATTTTTCCATTTGTGAATTTGCATTTCGTTATTTGTATTTATTTTTTATTTTAATATTGTGCATTCATTTTGTTTATTTGTGTATTTGTTTTATTTATTGTTTGATTCATTTTTTTATTGTTTTACTTATTTTCTGTTTATTTATTCAATGGTTTATTTGTTTATTTCCTTTATTTGGTTATTTTATTTATCTTTTGGTAATCATTTCCCATTTTTTCTACCACCTCCACCTTCCCGCCCCCCCCCCCCCCCCATCCAGGGGGAGCTATGGGGAAATCCCAAACATGCACGTACATGACTTGATTTGCATATTACATTCATGATCTCTTGCAAGTTGCGCTGTGCACGAACAATACTCGATTCGCAAAAACACGGCGTTTCATTGTTTCAAGCACTGATTTTACATTTGTAATGTCTTTTTTGGTGGGAAAAGTGCCCATGTCGTCTTGTTTTTACTCTTGAAAAGACCCACTGCCCTGGGACTGTCCATCGGCTAGACCATGACCCGATGCTCACATGAATGTAGCTCGTTCACGTAGCGTTGCACGTCGTCCGTACCTACCTCCTAATTGTCATGAGACATGACCGCGTGCAGTGATGACCATACCATGTACGGTATGTATCAATCACGGCATGGCTTTTGTTCAGTTGTTTGATCCAGATTAATTCCTTGCCGCTAGAAATGACATGATGGGCTAGTAAATGTTGTCGTCTTCATCCATTTTGTCTAGCTAATTTGTTTAGTTCGAAAATGAACTGAATGTTGTAATTGGTGCACCGCGGATACCTTGTCCATAATACAGGTGGGCATGGACATGTTGAAGTTAAACTGAAGTTCAGCCTCAGTTCAGGTAAGCAAGCCAGCTTACGTGGGTATGAATTGTTATATTTTTTTTTGACCTTGCATATTAATTTCTCAAAAAAAATGGTACAATCAGAAAAAAATTGGTTAAATATGAAATCTCATAATAAGTCATTTTTACTTGGCATAATATTAAAGAACAAAGACCAGGCTTTCCAATAGTGTTAGTTTCATCTTATTTGCTTTTGTCAATCCAGAGATATAATCAATTTAATACGATACACCAAAATCGATTTTGTGCCACTTTTATGCATGGGCAGAGTTGCTTCGCCCAGTTATGCCATGCTGTCTTAAACCTCAAAACAAAAAGATTGCAACTTGACAAGAGAAACAAAACACAGATTAAAGTAAACAAAAGAAGTCTAGTTTTATCGACACAAGTTATAATAGTCAACATAATCAGTTCAATGATAAATATCTTCTTTTCATAAATAATAAACAATACAAATATTTATTGCACGTCAATGAAATGGAACTTTTATTTCAAAATTGGTATCTGTTAAAATCATGCCAGAAGGAATGTAATTAAAACCAAAATAAACACTCCAAATCCAAAGAAATGGTTTAAGAATATTGCACTATCTTTGTGCATTTACTAATTGTTGAAGTCAATAAAAAATTTAATTTGGAAGCAAAGTATCAAAATGTTGGTAGGAATTTGCGTTTCATGATACTTCAAGACCATAAAAATTGGTCCAGGTTGTTGTACGCCGGCTGTGCGCTCATGGTTCTCTTCTAACAAAGAACAGTATGTCGAATGTTATTCACTTTATCTTGAAGCCAGAACTTACTGATCATAACTTCCACCAATAAGTAACTTTTAAAGTTTTTTTATGAAGTTAATCCCTTTTTAAAGATTTTCATATCTGCTCAAGTGTGAATAACTTTAACAAATTCATTCACCGTTTTCACTCACCCAAAAAGTGGCACAAACTCGATTTTTGTGTTCCGCAGTAAACTGGAGTTATCTCTCGATTGAAACAAGCAAATGAGATGAAACAAAAAATCCTGGAAAGCCTGGTATTTTCTCTTTAATGTGATGTACAATACGACTTATTTATGTTGAGATATAATATTTAAAAAAATTGGTTTTTGATTGTACCATTTTTTTTGAGACAGGCTGTATTTAGTTTGTTTGATGTACTAAGGTTTGTCGCAATGGAGGTCAGCTGAAAAGTGTCGCATTTTTTTAATATAGTGTTTTTGTATTGGCTTCAAAGTCGCTTGTTATTTTGATTTTGGAAATCAATGTTTTCGCCATGTCTATCCATCTTCGGGGTCCCAATCAATTTCATTACTAGCTACGTCACACGCAGGATTCATTGTGAGAAGTCATTGTGCTCTCACAATGACCCGCGACGTCGCGCGCGTATTTTAGGAATAATACCATTGGATTGGATCGCGCTATTACGCAGGTTATTAATTTGGTATCAGATAAATATCATATTTCCTCCTCCCCAATGAAATTTGAAGCCCGGGAAAGGTATATATTTTTAAATTAATAAACACGTCCCTAAACTTGGCCGACCACACCACCTTATATCGTTAGATAGTCGTGATTGCAAATTGGATAAACGAAAAATATCTATCTAGTTTCAGGTTCCGTTAACATTTCCACATCCTTTCTTTTAAAGGCACTATCAGTGATTTGCTCAATCAGAAAATCGAAAAAATCATCAAAAATCATTTTTTTTGCATGTGTTTAACAGTAGGTATCCTAACAAACCGTACGGACACTTACTATAACACGTAATTGAATGGAGATTCATATCTTTGCTGTTTTTCCCCTTTCTGCCAATTTTTCAGTTAAAAAAAACACGAGAAATCTACAGATGCATACGTTTTGACTCTTTCGGGCAGATAACTGATGTGTCTTTAAAGAGACATGAGGAGATTTCCAGAAAGAAGCGCCCCCGATTTTTCTCGAACCCCGGTTTTTTACATATTTGGAATGCTTACCAATGAATTAGATCACACCTGAAGTGAATATGCCGAATAGCCGTCTTTATGTAATAAGATGATGATTAGTACTTTCTGTCAAAGCATGGTTTCCTATGGGGAACGATTACGATAGCAGGCAAGTTCAAAACTATTCCTTATTTTGATCCTATGAGCTCCACCAAAAATTTGCGCCAATTTTTTTTATCCAAATCGGAGCAACTTAAAAATTTGACCCCTGTACAACCCTTTTTATTGATTTTTGCTGTTTTAGTGTATAACTCTCAAACTTTACCTTGTAAATAATACAAACTATACCTTTCCTGAATCCTTGTGGTTAGACATATAACATGGTATACTTTTCAGCACGATTGGATCAATTTAAAAATCTGACCCCTGTACAAACTTTGTCTTGGCCCCCTCTACTTAAGGCACCATTTGTGGCACTTAAGAATTATGTTTCAGGGGTCCCTGTCAGTCTGTCTACATGTTTAATCACTCAAACCTTTTGTACTTGAGATGTGTTCCAAAATGTCTGCTAGCTCCGGGACTCACATGCCTGATCAGTGTGGTTTTGCAGTGATTTGTACATTCTCTATACCTGTCAGTTGGCGGTTTTTTACATCTTAGTTCGACGCACAGATATTTGCCACATGATACGAACCTCTCACCTTCTCATGTTTTCCATTGGGATGTCATCAAATTCAGGTTATTCTTCGTATTTTAGTTGATGTATTACATGCTATACTTCGTGTATGGAGGTGGATCATCTGCTGCATGAATCATTTTCTCTACTTCTTTATTTGGGTCATCTTCATGTAGGACGGATGGAAATTAGCCTAGCATGAAAATCTTTATAAGAGGATCGAAGGATTAATTACAAGGATTGTACAACTTAATTCCGTAAAAGAGTCTTTACCCCAGTCTAACTCATGAATATTACACAAGGACACCACCCTTTATTCCCATAGAGATCGAAACAGTATTCGTCCGACGATCACATGATTTCACTACCATCGGGTTCGCCACGCCTCTGATCAAGTAGCGTGTAATCACGCGAGTTCCCTTCAACTCCGAACACCTTCTTGAATTGTAACTCACTCACTTGCTCATGCTCTCCGGCGTTATTTGGCAACTCCGATGGTGAATCTGCTACAGGTCTCGATCGCCTTTGATGTGAAACCTGTCTTCTTGAAGATGGTCAATATGTGTCTTCATAGGTCTTCCTTTTTCCTTTTTTCTCTGTGTTGGTGGTTTCGTCCTTTTCCCCGCACTGATCCAGTTGTAACTGGATCTTCTAATTTCTTCACATTTCCTTCCAAAGTACTCACTCTGACCAACATGAGCGATCTTGGTACGTCTTTGTGCAAGCATTTGTCATTTGCTTTGATTCCCTTTTGCTTTAGCTGCCTGCCTCTTGACCTCCAAATTCAGAGTTGTATTTGTGATTCAATGTTGTTTCTTCTGTCTAAGGACAGTTGTTTGCTGTACCCAGTACAACTGCTGTCATATATTCTCGTAGCTGAATTGATGTCTGAACGAATTCTCTGTATGGGAATTACCGGCAGGTTTTTAATTTTTAAAGGTTATACGTACTTTTACATGCAATAATCAATACAATACGTCATGCAGATAAAACAAAACAAGAAATTTAGAAACGGTTGTGGTTTTGAAACATTTATCTAGAGAATTGAACCAAATGATTATATGTCGCATGCGAATATTAAGTACAGAAATAATAAAGCCGAAAGGAACTTCCCTAATAAATTATTTTCTAGTTTAAAACTAATGAATAAAACCATAACGTTTTAGGTTTTATTACGACGATTGTCCTATAGTTGGCTATAACATGGCTTATAAGCGGAAAACAGTTATTGGATTCGGCATTGGTCTCTTCATTTCCAGCATTCTTCTACTGACACTATACGTAGGATGTAGCATTACTGTTTGTCGTTACTATGATTCTCCACATTGCTGGGAATATGGCTATCTGTTGCCGTGATCAGTACATCAGTTTTAGTAAGCTTTGATTGTTTTCCATGATTTCATATGTTGTAACTTTAATGAGTCATGACACCGATCGGAATTGTTATTATTTATTTGATTTGTTTTCAGAAAGAGAAGGTGTGATGGAACTTTCATCAGATTGGTAATATATACCGATTACTCTACGAATCATGCCAAACGCGAGATTTGGCAATTCCCCCTTATCCTGGTGTGAAAGTAATTATAGTCCGCTGGGAGCCACAGTCCGGGCTACATAGACGACAATGGAATAAAGCGTGAAACTGATGTTGCGTGAAGAGTCAACTGAATCGAGTGCCCTATACTTTACCGTTGTAGCCGGACTATGAGTACGGCGGACTATAATTACTTCTACACCGGACTGCGGTCGGGAAGCATTTTGTGCTACTTGGCGATGCAATGTCCATAGTGCTTTGCGGGGGGGGGGGGGGGGGGAAAAAAAAAAAAAAAAAAAAAAAAAAAAAAAAAAAAAAAAAAAAAAAAAAAAAAAAAAAAAAAAAAAAAAAAAAAAAAAAAAAAAAAAAAAAAAAAAAAAAAAAAAAAAAAAAAAAAAAAAAAAAAAAAAAAAAAAAATATTAGAGGAATTTCTTTTATCGCGATTGCTATTTTTATTGAACCCTAAGATCAGATTGCATTTTCACCTTGTTAAATTAACATCATTGTAGAGTTTGCACAATTTTGCACTACTGATTAGCGGCCATCTTGGCTGGGCGCAGGAGGTGTTTATCCTGCAAATCTCTGTAAGAGGGTATTCTCAGGAGATAGAACATGGTGTTCTCCTTAGTCGACAATTCAGAAGAACGTGTAATCACTTAAAATCAAGAATGATAAGAACATATCAATAGTTCCTGTAGTTTGACATAGTCAAAGCTATCCGTCGTCAAAGAGTTCTGCGTTTCACCAGCCACGGTTGCCAATAAAGAAAATGGCTAATAATGCAATATATTAACAAATCAAAAAGCAAAAGATATAAAAATGTCATCACTGAGCTTCTTAATACATACTATGGAGACTTACGATGATACGACATACTATCGAGACTTGCGATGATGCGCCATACTCTCGAGACCAGAGATAGGCTTACTACCGACTTGGCGATGATACAACATACATGTACCATTGGAATTTGCGACGATACAAACTATCGAGACCTGCGATGATACGACATATCCACGAGACTTGCGATGGTATGACATGCACTATTGAGATCTACGATGATGCGACATACTATCGAGACTTGCGATGATACGACCTACTATAGAGACTTGCGATGATAAGACATACTATCGAGATTTGCGATGATACGACATACGAGATACTATCGAGACTTGCGATGGTACGAGATACTATCGAGACTGGCGATGATACGAGATACTATCGAGACTGGCGATGATACGACATACTATCGAGATTTGCGATGATACGGCATACTATCGAGTATGCCGTTTCATTCAAACATCAAGTTCATGAATTTTATAAACCAAATTTGAGAAAGATTTTTGGTTAATTATTCTAATTAATGTGCAATATCATATATTTTATATAGTTTACTATTTACTCGAACTACCTAACCGCTAGACCTTGACTGTCTTCGGTTTCTATTGTCAATTCTTTAAATTGGAAATGGCATGATATATATCCCTAAAATACCTAAAAACCCACTTCTTCCCACTTTCAAAATTTTGGGCAAAATCCTCCATGTCAGGCCACGGCAGTGGATTTCATCGCGGCCATCCAAGCAGCCGTTACAGGCCGAAAGCTTTCAGCAACACCACAACTCTTAAGTCTAGCGGCCACTTTCAGGTAAATACTAAGGAAGCGGTACGCTCTGAACTTAGTCATTTTTTGACCCATGACTGAGCTAGTTAGATCTAGGGCGATTTGCCGCTAATTACCAAGGAACCGGGTCATTTAGCGGTCTTTCGCTGCCGTGGCCAAGAGAGGCGACTTCTCACTGCCGTGGTCCGGCTTTTATCGGTATGATCAAATAAGCGGTCCGCTCTGGACTTGGTTCATTTTTGAATGAAGTCCAGATCGGACCGCTTCCTTGGTCAGCGGAAAGGTTTGGATCGTGCGGTATTCGCCACCACTTCTGTCACCCGGGAATCACCCGGAGCTTACTAAAAAAAATGTTGGCCACCTGCCGGTTTCCGCAAAACCAACTTAATATAGGGTTTTGAGGGAAAACATGTATGAGAGAGTGCCGGGCCTGCCCGGTTTCTGATCGCAGTCCCATGCCGGTCGGTTGTGGATAAGTAATGATGTGGTTAAGTGGAAAGTGGTGTTCGGATGGCTAAGTGGCCGCGACCAGAACGTATACTATAGGAGGGCTTATTAGTCTACGTGGTCGGGCCACGGCAGTTACACGCATGTAGCGGCGAATTCCGGCTAAAGATCAAGGAAACCGACCGCTCTGGACTTATTTTTTTTAACCCTTGACTATGGCTGTTGGATCTAGGGCCAATTTCCCGCTAAAGACCGAGGCAGTGATCTGCTCTGGAATTAGTAATTTTGCCGGCCGCATGCGAATTTCACCGGAAGAAATTTTGGACAGTGAAAAGACCCGTTTCCATCACATGACCGACTCGGTTCCATCACGTAACCATTCCTTTGATTCCAAGGTATAAATTATAAAAATGCAATCCGTTTTCAGGTAAGTATTAGATGGGGCAGTGGATAGGACGACGGACCGAAGACCAGACGCAACACCAACCCGCTAGGATTCCGGATTTCCAGGTTCGAGTCCCACTCAAGGTAAGTCAATTTTTCGCATACCTTTTGTCACGTGATAACGTCACGTGATACGCACATGCTTCGCGGCACGTGATGATTCGTGGCTGGAAACTGCTAGGGTATAAAAGGAGCGATCGCCAGCGATCTGTATCAGTCTAGCAATGGACGTATTCGAAGAAACAAGCGACTCATAGTCAGCAACCGAAGAAGAGCTTGCCACTATTGGTTCGGCAAGAAGAAGCGGGGAGGAGAAAGGAAAAGCGAAGAGGAAGGCGCGGGTGGATATCGGGGAGAGTAGCTGACAGCAGCCATGACAGCCGACCGCGCCAAGGATGCTGCGCGACATGAAGGCGGTATAGGCAGCAAATCGCGCAGCAGGCTCCGGCGCACACTTCATCAGCGGCGCCGGCGCTCTTCCCCCAACCTGGCTGCCGCCTAAGCGAAGCCAAAGGAGCCGGGGAAAAGGGCCCGGAGCATCCAGCGCATCGGGCAAGGTATCCTGCAAAGATGGAGCAAACTTGTTGTCGTCCCCAGGATAGTCATGCCTGATGACATGGTGCGAGCCTTTGATGAAGCTGCGCTTGACGCGGACCCACCGCTGGTACCGACTTTAGTCGCCTCTGACATTGGATGAGCCTTGTAGGAGCAGAAGGATTTTTATCTGATGATCACGCGCAAAGCCAGCCCACCGCGACAGAAGGGTGCCGAGTACATAGAAACTGGGCAGAAAATGACCCGAAGCGAAGACACGTTGACCTGCAGGACCCTTCTAAGGATGATCTCGGATGGACGCCAAATTTGAACCGGTGCGAGCGACACGTGTCCGCCGGTACACAACTGCCGAGGGGACCGACCTTTGACCATGTTGACAGCCCCCCCCCCCACCGACCAACAGGACGCTTTCGCTGGACTATTTTGCGGAGTTTTTTCCTCCAGGAAATCGCCGACGGACAAAACATCCGGTTGTGAGAGAGAGGGTGGAAATATGACGTCGGCCGCCGAAATCCGCACGTGGTTTGGTATCAATCCTGTTGATGGGTCTTAATTCCCTGGCGAACGCAAGGCTTATTGGTCAACCAATCCGGGTTTACAAAACCCGATGATTTGCAATACGATGGGTAAACGCGTTTTGAAGTCCTGTCTGGTAGCATCTCTTGTGCGAACCCGACTATCGACCCAAAGAGATGGATTGCAGAAAACCCGGGAAGAAAAAGAGCATAAGTTCAATACATCCGCAAGGCATCCGCTGGATAAGA
>JAMKCH010039129.1:0-37689 GCA_023653785.1 Ophioderma brevispina
TTTGGGTGCAAGTGTCTGAATTGGTGTCTGAATTTTGTTCTGAATTTTGTCTGAAATTGTAGGAGTAACAATAGATAATTCCTCTTTGTTGTGAGTGACTAAAATTCAGACCATTTGCCCAAATTCAGAAGTTTTCAGTTACCAGTGTATAATATTACGGGAATGGCAACGGTCAGGGTATAAATACTACTCTTTCAAAATGTGTGATATTATACCTAACTACCGTTTATTTACAGTTTTTCTGCTTCCAAATTGTATTTTTACGTTATATATCAGTAATAAAGCGCGAAGATTGTTTAATACCCGGGATTGACCGTAATTTAAAAGGTAAAAACTGGAAAAATAAGAACATTTTTAAAAGTGCACGATAGCCATCACAAGATTTTTACAGTGTACCTCAAAATGCAAGGGATATCGGTTAGGCTATCTATGCTTTACATTTTTCCCAACATGTATTTTCAAACTATCAACATCGAGACAAAATGTTTTGAAAAACGCAACGTTGAGGGATTTTTGTTTTGTTCTATGAAAATCGGGTTAAATTTTCCCTTGGCTATTTCATGTATCGAGTTCTATTTTGCTTCATGGTTATTTGCAATATGAAACATTTCGTTACTTAACAAAGATGAGAATATATCGCAAAAGTATAAATGTAAAGCTTGTGTTTTGTAATTGTTTTGATTTTGCTGCTGCTGCTGTTGTTGTGGCTTTGTTGTTATTTTTACTTTTTGACGGACATTTTTTAAATGAAATTACTGAAAAGATGAAAAAGGTTAAAACTCTGTCCATGTCATTATATCTGTGCGGGATCTTGACTTGGAAGAAACAAGCTGGCCTTGTTAAACTTTAGTGAAAATTTGGACAATTTGTAGTAAGCCTTACGTTTGGCTAATTTCTCTAGCCTTTAACTTCAGTTTTATTAGAATGAATGTTAACTTGATATGACAAAATCATTAATATGATCGAATAGGTTACAGCAAACTACTGAAACGTTTTGTGATATAATTTTTTTTTGCCGCTCTATGTATTATAATACTTACATTGATATGTATTTCTTACCAGTAATGGCATGGATGACAAGCGTATTTTATTTTGTAGGTAACAATATGTATTATAATAAACACTATTTCTACAACCTATAGATCTTTGTTAGTTGTTTTATTATTTTACAAATATATACAAGTCTTTCCTCCTATAAAGTGTAACGAAAGATCGCAATAAGAATTTTAGTATTTCAGCGAATACGATAACCCCTCATTGAAAACAAGAATGATGTACCGTAAGAATAGATAAGAGGAGAAACGAAGGAGAGTGCACTGTTAAAATGTTCTTTAAAAAACGTCGTTTTAACTGTTAGCCGAGACGTGCAAATAACTGTAAAAAGAGACTCGAAACGGGCAAATAACTGTAAAAAACGTCGTTTTAACTGCATGTGAGTCCCAGCTGCCAGTTAAAACGACGTTATTTTATTCAACATTTTTAACAGTGTCAGAAAGAGGAGAGGGAGAGAGAACACAGAAGCGGTAGTGTAACAGGCGGGTGGAGAAGGGCACATTGCCCCCTCCCCCCACACGGGTCTGACAGAGAAGTTGTGCTCAAGCGACCGGGATACCGGGAAAATGAAGGGATAAAGGGAGGAAGGAAAAGTGAAGGAATGAAGGAGGGGGAAGTTGAATGTACATGATGTCGAAACATTGCCTGGGCCCTCCAGTGTCTACACATCCTTGCCCTTTCACGAATAGAAGGCGTCGTCGAAAAAATGCATCAATCAAAAACCTGTATCAGAAACCAGGCCAAAATGTTAAACGCCAGGACATTTTTTAGCCCCCACCCCTGTTACGCCCCTGAAAGAGAGAGAAAAAAGATACATAGACAAGATCGAGGAGATGAAGATACATTTCACACAAACTCATTACAAATAATTATAAAGAAAGACGAATAATAAAAAGGGAAAAGTAAGAAGGGTGATTGAAATTGATGGCAATTGACATCTATTGATAATGCAATGGGTAGATTATTACCTTCTAAGGAATACATAATGTTCCAACACAGACTTTCGTTCTAAATTTAATTTTTTACCAATTTACAATGTGTGAAAGACCGAAGACTGCGCGCCTCACACTTATCAGTATACAGATGCAGTGTAATGAAAGAATGTTATGCAAATTACCTTATTGTTTTAAGTGTTCTGTGTCAAATATTGTAAATTTCACCAGAGAAGACTGCATGGATGTTTTTAAAAAACAATGTTTGATATGTGTCGTAGGTCACAATACATAAGTGTGATATACCCTCACTATATATATACAATGTGTGCAGTATGCCATGCAGACAATGCAGAGAATACGAGTGGTGCGGTACTTAAAGCGTTTCATACGTTTTTTAAATTCATTCATATTTTTCCATTTCTGAAGCTAGAGAACCAATTTTGGTTGGTGGAATAAACAATGTACAAATGTAGTAATTGTTCATCTTGGCTAATTGGCAACAGGCTTCGAATTACCCAGGTGCACCATGTCACCTGTGGCATGTAACTTTCTTTCTGTGCCATGTAACGTTTGTAATCCTGCATTCACATTTAAATTTAAACTTTGTGAATCACAAAAAGCTGTTATTTTTAGCTTAAAGGTCCATGGCCCGATCGCTACTAGCCGTGTTCCCAGAAAGCCCCAGATTTTACCCGGAAGTGGTCAATATTTTGGTATCAGAAAAAAGCTACTCTTTTTCTCTCATTTATCCTGTGAAATCTTGAGCAAAAGAATTTTTTTATTTTTGGAAGTTATAAGCAACATGTCCCATTTTGGTCTACCAATAAGTAATTTTACACTTACTCTATGGGGCTTACAAAATCACGTTTTTTTTAGCTCTCGCACAAAACAGATGAATATTGCGCAAACTTACAGAGGGTTTTTGGAGTGCAGGGCCATCTGCAAGAGGAAACTTCATAATCCTTAAATCGTCCATCCCCTTTAATAGTCATAGAAATCATGGCTGGAATGCACAAAATTTGAGCCAACTGTCATAGTCTAAACGTCTGGTCAGAGTTTGCTATGAAGAAAGCTAGTATTAGCACCAATGTTTTACATTAGCCTGTGCATTAACTTTCACAATGTGGCAGTAAATTTTTGGAACGTAACATGCAACCATGCATGTAATTCTAAAATTGTAATCGAAGCCTGATTGGCAGAATAAAGCAGAAAAATGGTGAAAATATAAGTCATTTAAAAAATTTATGAAAACAAATCAAGAAAAAAACATAATATGTTTTTTAATAAATTTTTCTTAAGGATATTTAGTTACTTAATATCAAATGCCCAACATTGTCCTACCAATGCCAAAAAACCGCATAGTGATGTGAAGATGTACTTCTCAGTTTATACGTTTTTTGGAAAGCAATCATTCAGAACAAAAGTTTAATGGAAATTTTTAATGCAAATTACGCTACTGTTAAAAACTACAAGTGTAAAGTTTTTTGGTAAAAATCATCTGGTAAGCCTTTGGACTCTTCTGACCTGATTTCTATCAAACAAACGAACAGGTACTAGTTTTTACGGTTTCACTGATCGCGGACATTTCATCTGCAGCCCTAGTAGTATGATGCACATTTTAAAATATAAACGCATCTAGAAAAATCTTCCTAGAAAGGAGTAAAATTCGTAAAAATACCGTGTCCGCTTTGATGATACAAAAACCTTAATACTGTTGGATAAAAGCCTTCGGACTTTTAATACTGGATAGGGAATAAGTGTCATCCAGGCGGTAAGTGGTGAGGGTGTGGGTTGGGGGAAGAACAGAATGTTATTGAACTAACTTATTATACTTAATAATTAACCAATCAGGGCACGTTTATTAATTATTGCAACATTAGTTGACCTAGGCCACGCCTATTTTGTACACGACTTCCGGGTCAAGACAAAATGACTGAGGTGTCGAATTGTGACCGCTGACTGACCGGGCGGCAGTTTTAGAATTTTGAATGGAAAACGCTACGTTTAGAATGTTCAATTTAACGTACCGTTCAGTTCAGAATATCATTCCACCGAAAGTTTCTGTGCACATTTCAAGAATTGTATTCCATATTTTCTGATTTCGGTACAAAATACGCATGCAGTCTGAGCTAGTCTGCGCCTTAGTGCACGATCCCATTACCAGAAATGTGCTGTTCTGGAGAGGTAGAGTAGCTGAAAAAAAAAAAAAAAAAAAAAAGGCTAGTAGTAGCACCAATGTTTACAATTAGCCTGTGCATGTAACTTTCACAATGTGCATGTAAATTTTTGAAGTAACATGCACCAGTGCATGTAATTCTAAAATTGTAATTCGAAGCCTGATTGGCGATAATAAAGCAGTAAATGGTGAAAATATTAAGTCATTTTTAAAAATTATGAAAAAATCAAGAAAAAAACATAAATATGTGATGTTCTCGGTGATATATCTCTATATTTAGTTACTATAAATATCAAATGCACAAAATGTCCTCTACCAAATGCAAAAAACCGCATAGTGATGTGATATGTACTTCTCGAGTTATAACGTTTTTTGGAAAGCATCATTCAGAACAAAAGTTTATGGAAATTTTATGCAAATTACGCTACTGTTTAAAAACTACAAGTGTAAATTTTTGTAAAAATCATCTGGTAAGCCTTTGGACTCTTCTGAACTGATTTCTATCAAAAAACGCAACATGTACTATTTTTTACGGTTCACTGATCTCGGACATTTCATCTGCAGCCCTAGTAGTATGATGCACATTTTAATATAAACGGCAATCTAGAAAAAGCTTCCTAGAAAGAAGTAAATTTCGTAAAAAACGTGTCGCTTTGATGATACAAAACATTAAAATACTGTTGGATAAAAGCCTTCGGACTTTATTACTGGATAAAATGTTATTGAACATAACTTATTATAATTATATAATTAACCAATCAGGGCACGTATTAGTATTATTGACAACATTATTGACCTTAGCCACGCCTATTTTGTACACATGACTTCCGGGTCAAGACAAAATGACTGAGGTGTCGAATTGTGACCGCTGACTGACCGGGCGGCAGTTTAAGAATTTTGAATGGAAAACGCTACGTTTAGAATGTTCAATTTAACGTACCGTTCAGAATATCATTTCACCGAAAGTTTCTGTGCACATTTCAAGAATTGTATTCCATATTTTCTGATTTCGGTACAAAATACGCATGCAGTCTGAGCTAGTCTGCGCCTTAGTGCACGATCCCATTACCAGAAATGTGCTGTTCTGGAGAGGTAGAGTAGCTGAATTCGACCACCATTGATAGGTGTGTGTTTAGTACATGGCATGGCGACTCGACAAAAGGATGGGTGTTTTCATAAAATATTTTTGACACATTGTTAGATATTATTTTTAATATCGTCCATGAAATATGTGGTACAATACTGTCAAATTTGCGTGTGATTTAAAGATGGCACCTGACAGCTACGCTGTGCTTTTCACAGCAAAATAGATATACGGTGCTTACGTTGTATTTTACGTCACATCTGTCAATTTGGATGCAACATTCATAGTTTGTACCAGAACTTACTAGATACAAAGTATTCCGTGCTACAGTTGGAAAAGGTATTGGTGGCTGCACTACCAAATCGCCCTTGGCAGAATGTTGGTCGCAGTGAATCAATGTCATTTTGAAAGACATTAAACTTGTTTAGATAACATAAAATTTGATGCCATTGCATTTCTCCTGTGTCATGTATTAAAAAAAAAAAACATCGACCGACCGACCCTCCCGATTTTCAGGCCAAAAGGGCAAACAAACATTTTTTTTTAGGCCTAATGTGAACAAAACTCACAGTGGATATGTTGCTTGGTAAGCTGTGACCTAACATTTTTGTTCAGAACCAAGATCAATAACTTATTGCGGGACCTCATTTCTATTCAATTTACGACCAGGTATTTAGAAAAATACAAAAGGGGGTCTAGCCACCTATGCTAACAACACGGTAAACTGAAAAGAAATGGGGTTACGCGGCAAGTTACTGTAAATTAAGTTTTGTTTCTGCACAAAGATGTTAGGTCAAGTCTGCCAACAACTTTCTTTCATGATTTTTTGTTCATCTTTGTTTCCTTTTCGGAAAAATGATGCAATATATGGGCAAAGTTAATGGAACCCACAGTAGAAGCCTAAGATTTATTTATTCATGAGAGAGGACGAGTATCTTGTGCTTTGCGTCATGAAAAAAATAGATCAATCTTAATCTGGTGATGAGCACCTGAAATCCTTTTTATCTGGAAGTACAGAGCCATTGTTATTACCCATACAGTTGAAAAGTAATTGTAGTGCTTTATCCTCTGCATACCGAGCTGATTTACTGGAGACCAACAGTGCTATTATTTGCTCGAGTCAATGCTGCATGATGTATATCTACTGGTCACTGATATTTAGGAAAAGAAATTGTGATGACATTTTATTCATTTTCAATAAAATGTGCAACTTTTGCACTTGACATCCCCCAGAGTATGTAAAGGTATAATTAGACAATAACTGCGCAGAAATCAGTTACTTCCCCGATATGCGTAACCAATGTCCTTATGCAAGCATCTTTATCTCTTTGATCCCATGGAGTATTTATCAAATTAACAAAATTATGCATTCTCAAGAACACATGTCTGCCATCCCAGTTTGTAAATGGGGTCAAAGGTCACATGGGTCATCAAATATCCTCTGTGTACACCTCAATTAAGTCTTAGGCCAGTGGTTCTACTGACAAAGTATTAACTGATCAATGGGTAGAAGTCTTGAGTTATGAGTCAATAAGTGCAGTGTCAAGTTAACCTTTTTTTCTCCAAACACACACACGCACATTGCCAAAGTAAGCCGCATGTGCTGCTTTGCATGCAACAGACAATACTAAAAGCAAGTTAGACATTCATCTACAACACGCTTCAGCTTCTAGCTTTGTATGTAATCATGTGTAACACCCAGAGGTTGTATTGAGTCAATCCCACAATGCACCAGTTTTGGGAAATTCACCTCAAATGGGTCATGTGGTCCCACAAAAATCCTATTCTTAACTCATAAAACCCCAACTTTTACACTCTTTATCCCCAAAAGCGTTAGTACTTACGGAATTTTTAGCAGGATCATGAAATGTCTTGTGGTTCTCTCACTTTTATCCCTAAGTACTGACATTTAGTACAGTACAGTATTTAGGCACATTGCAATGCATTATGGGATTGAATTAAAACACCCTCTGTGTAACACCTGAGGAATACATTAACTGGGTGTGATATCATCCGCTCAGTGAACATGCTTTATTGACATATTGTCATGGCAACTAGGTGAGTAGCTGTGACTCATAATTGATAACTGCACAGACAAAAGAATATCAGAGCTCTGCAATTTGTAGGGCACAGGTAAATCATGAATATAAATGGGAGATTTACAGGTATATGTACCGCCAATGAAATATATTTTATGCTGCCAAAATGTTAACTATTGTTGCAAAGGAATTAGGCAAGGCTTGAAAAAGTGGGGAATTTGGGAAGCTCCTTCCCAGGAAAGTTGGCCATTTGGAGGGAAACTTGGGCATTTGGAGGGAAATTTATACATAAGATATAGTGGGAAATCTGTGAGAAATGCGACTATCTTCCCGGGAAATTTGCATTTTTTTCAAGCCCTGGAATTAGGGAAAGGAGAGAGGCAAATAATAAGAGTAAGAACATGTGAAAAAGGAAAGACTAAATAATTAACCATCTATAAACCTCACTACATGATACAAATTTGAAAATAGTAACACAAATTTCAGAGAAAATGGCGACCTGTATTTCTTCCAATGCAAAATCACCAAATTTCATACTTGAAGCCCTTTGATTATTACTTCTTGCATACAACTGTTTCATGCTTTCATGGTTGTAGCTAAGGAAATTTCGGAAGTGTTGGCTAATTTATGATCCAAATAGAGCATATATATATATAACTAAATATTTAGATAGTCAACATTGCATTAAATACAAATATTATTGAATTTTTGCTAGTCGGTAGGATATTTAATTTTACTTGAGTACCAGTCGGCAAAAGGAATGTAGTCAAGACCTTTTCCGAGACCAACAAAAATGAAGCAATACAAGGTGGCAACACTAAATTTAAATGTGCGTAACAAACTGCACACACACACAGGACATGCAAGAACTTGTAAGAATTGCATTATAAGTGCTTGTACAAGATGGGTATCAATCAAGACATTTGACTTGACCCAAGACTTTCTGCTCACTTTTGTCTGCCTTCTCCATGCCGCCCCAAAAACATCAACACTGCCACTCCACTCTGGAAATTAATGGGATTGGACCATTGTCATGCCACCCATTACATATCTTAACCCTGCAGTCGCCTGCACCACTCAACATCGCACCACTCAACATCGCACCATCTGTGGTGGTCTCGGGGAAAGGTCTTGACTAGACTACATTCCTGATAGGCGTTGCACCCAACCGGAGTAGCTACGACAATGCATGTTTTAAATCCCTTTTTTTACTCACCTGTGTTAGGGCGGAGCATTCCACATATTTGACAGCTTTGAGCTCTTTGGCAAGCTTCTCTCCTTGCTCTATTGTGATTGGTTTCTGTTTGTTCTTGGACAATTTTTCTATGGTGCCTGCATCATCTCTCAAATCTATTTGTGTACCGACTAGAAGGAAAGGGGTCTTGGGACAGTGATGTGTGATCTCTGGTACCCACTGCAAATGAAAACAAATTGAATTTCTAGTGAAAACTGAATTATTAAACACTATGTTTGATGAATGGACCAATTTCTGAAGTAAACCATTTTTAAAAAGGGGCATTTTGTGATCCACAGCCTCGTCTCCCGACTTACCACATAAGTTAATTTTTATGAGCTGTTGTGTAGTATGTATGCCAAATCTTACGTGCACATTCAATCTACTGTAGAAGAAATTCTGATTTTTTTTTATTTTCTGTCTGTAAGCGTACAGAAACAGTGGCCTATGGGGCAGCATGATATAAATATTCGCTCATCAACATCAAAATGCACTGTCAGAATCAAATGAAGTTTTGGAAATAACCTTTTCTTGAGGATATCTAGTGAAACAAAGGAAAAATGAAGGTACTAGGATCACAAAATGCATCTTTTTAATTTGCTGTCTCTGAAGTGTTAACCCACGAGGCAGTACTGGCCTATCTGACTGGATATCCATGCACTAATTGGAGGCATGGTAAGGAAAGGTGCATACTGATATAAAGCTTAAATATTTTGATTGGTTACTTGGAGGTTATTTATATCGTTTAACACTATCGGAAACACTTAAATGTAGTAAACCTCAGGGGGTTAAATTTCTAGTCGAATATCATGACACTACAGCTGCTGTCAGAATTGTTCAGAGGTATGCAACGTGCACACCATAACATCTGTGTGAAAGGGACAGAGCCACTGTAGTAAAGAGGTCAGTACACTACCAACACTGCAAGTGCACGCCACCAATGATAACATGCCCAAACATATGCCTCTATTTCAAGTGTTTCTTTTTTTTATTACTAAGATGACAAACTGTTCAATGTCAATGCAATAAAAATGTAGCACATACTTAAACAGATGACCCATGGCAGCAGGGCTTATGAAACCAGAAATACCGTTGCTAATCTTCAATTAATAGAATTTGACAAAATTAAGTCGCTTACCTGCTCGCAAAATAATTATTTGGGACGAAATTGCACCTTTGAATGAGTTCAAGAGTTTTGAGCATGTTTTTTTTTACCTGGAAAGAATACCAGGCTGTTTTGGGGCATGCACTTCAAGCAATTAGCAAAGTGTGGTGGCATTTGTTTGCATGTTGAACAAAAGAGAAAGCATTTACATGTACTTAGCTGGACATAATGTTAGAGTCCATGACTGCTAAGTAAATTCATCAAGCATGGGTAAAATTGGCTGAAGCTCAAAAGTAGTTTGTGTGCCATTGTTGTTTATTTTACAGTAAGTAAAAGTTAGTTCATTTGATTAACTTTATCCAACCTTTTTCAGACTATTAAAAAATCCTACCATCAGGCATGTGATTTTTTATGACCACAAAAAAATGTTATCACTAGAATAGATCCGAGGTCTGTCATTTAATTCTTGTTCAGGGTCATTTCCGCAATCAAGGGTCCTTTTCCATGGTGTGAGAAGCATGAATATAATCCTTTATTTTAGTTTTGTCATCATTGCAAATTTAGTGTAATATATTTGCAAATGAATGATATTCATGTGTTGTACTAACCATGGAAATGGACCTCTCATTATAGATATGACCCTACAAAGCCTTGGCAGTAATTTTACATACATTCTTCCTCAAAAGTATTTTACTCTTTACGCAATATTTTCAAGAGTGAAATTAAAAACCCATATCTGATTGCCAAATGAAAACACAAAATTGAAGATTGACTTCATTCTTAGATTATTTTTCAAAGAATGAAAAGCAAAGTTCAAGATGAGAGTATTTCACTTTTGATATGGGATGAGTGAAATTGTTTTGTAGAATGTTGCAAAATCAAACCCTTGTACATCATAATTATTTATTCAACTTTGCAATATTACACTAAAATTTTAAATCCAGTGCTTATAACCTGAAGATTTAATGAAGCAGTTCTCTTATATGCTTGATTTTAAGCAATTAGAAATTCTCTTTCCACTTGGTCATAACACGGCCAAATTATTCCTCAACATTGCTCCCAGTCATTTTTCTATAATGACTAACATATCTGTCATATGGTACCTGACTCACGATACACACGTCCTTATCCTCCTAATATTCCAATAAACCATTTTCTGCTTACCTTCTCTTTACATTTTCAATCCAAGATTAAGGTGAGACACTGAAAAACAAACACGGAAGACATCTGTTTGGGGATAGTCTGAGTGGTCTAAGTCTGTCGAAGCTTCTTGACCTTAGCAAAGTAAAACGGCAAATGAAACATTTGGTTAATTAGCAATTGCAAAGCAACATTTTAATTGTGTGCCATAATACTCCACTAACCCTACAGGCCCACACACCACAGTATATACCATTGTCACTGAGTGTATAAAATGCACTAAATCCCAAATGATGTGTGACGTAATCATACGAACACCCATGGGCACGAAATTGCCGCCAGGCCAGCGAAACCCTCATTGCTTGCCCTCACTGGTCATGGGACTTGGGCCTGGGGGCCCCTGGGTCGAATCCCATCCACGATGTAAAATCTTCTTTAGCTCTTTTTAGCTTCTATCCCCTTAACTTTACCCCTTCCTTCCTCCCAGGAACAGGCTAGAGAACGCTAGCCTTGTTAGGGTTATTCGTTGTAATACCCCTAAAATTTTTAAATATTTTCTATTTTACTTTAGTACAAGTACAGGTAACGTCCCTAATGAAGTTGATAGCATACACCTTAACTTTATTTTGGTGTTGCCCTTTAGTTTTTCAGAACATTTTCCCTAGGAATTTAAGGGACTGTGCAACCATCTGCCCCCTGCATTTTGGTATCAGAATAAATGTCTTTTCCCCCTCATTAACCCCAGTGAAGTTTAAGAAGCGTAAATGTTCCTTTTTAAGTTATGAACAAAAAAATGTCTCAATGTGGTAAACCACATTAATTAACACAGTCCCCATATTAGCCCAATTATTTAGTCCACACAAATCCTCTGTATGAAAAAAAATCTGACCATGATCGGTCATATTGATAATTTTAGTTTTCTGAATGTTGGGTTCAAGTAACCAAACTAAACACTAATTTTATATGACATAATACCAATCTATCCAAACGATATCCTAAATGTTCGTGGCAAGATTTTACTTAAAGTTGCTTGGCAAGAATGTTCTTGATATGTGCTATTAAATACAGTGCCAATGAAACCAAATGTAGCAGTACAAAATCCACAGACAATTAGTTAAACTTGAAATGAGAGAGTTACTGGAATAATGAACACTGATATGAAGACAAAATAGTTGACCCAATTCAGGATGTGCTCACTTCCTGAAATTAAGGATGTCCAGTTGTGAGACAGTGGCACACCAGAAACAATGCTATATTTATTCTGCAATAAGTGGTTGCTAATATAACCGCTGGCAGAATAGTTTATAGTATCAAATTACATTCTATATAGATCTAGCTATTTGGAATCATGCCTACCCTGCATTTGATTTACCCATAAAACTTCACAAATAAAGTTGTTTCTCATCAAGTTTTAACTTTCCACCATATTTGTTTGGCATCATACATTATGTTATTGTGCCTATGTTGAGATGTTCTGCCTTTCGATCTCTCAAATCCTCAACTTCATTTGAAATTACCTTTTTAACAAGATCTGAAAAAGTGTCAACCTTTGCAACCGGTTATAAATTCTGTATTTGTATGTAAGATTGTACCTCAGATACCGTTGACCACATTGTGTACCTTGGACCTCATGATCACCCACCATGCAATTCCTGAGCTCAGATGACGTAATCTTGACCTTTGATCTCATCACCATATCGATTGTTCCAAGTTGGTGACAAATTGACCTCAATATGTGACCTTTGAAATCATTAATTTTTGAATAAAGTTTGGTCGCAAATCACAACTTACCAAAAAGTTAACCAGCATCCTATAACAACTGACCTCAGAAGACCTTTGACACATTAACATTTGGGGGGGGGTGCACTATAAACAGAAGGACCATCAGGCTCCAAATAACCTAAGGCAACCTAAGGCAATTTTGCCTTAGGTAGCCCCTACCATTGGCCCTTGTTCCGCTAAAAAATTTGCTATTCTTTAAACATGTAATAGCCCTTGGTGCCCTTTTAAAATTGGGAAAATTGCCTTTCCCGCCCAATTCTTATTTTTGGAGCCTGACCAAGATGGAAAAATCAACCTAAAATAAATCTCCCACAGAGGATTAAACTGTGGGATCTTTGTATCTTAATAAAAGGCCCAAGTTAGAACATCTCAAGCACTCTTAATAGAACCCCCACTTTTCCTTTTAACAAGACAACCCCTTCAGTCTTACACGCCCACTTCACTTCCAGTGGCTTTCATAGGTGTGAAGTGGTTGTCTTTGTTATAACTCACAAAATGTCTTTAAATTAATGCGCTTCATCTTAGATTGCTCTTATCAAGAATTTTGAGCACTACATATGCCCCACCACCAGCCTAATGCTCAATGCCGTGTACTCATGTACTAATTTGAGACTCTGGCTTAGACAGCGGAGTGGATTTATAAGATATAGCCCACCCACTCCACACCCGTTAAATCAGCCATCCAACCATCCATAATGAACAGTCCCCCCCCCACAAGCTGAATTTGTACATTTATAAAGAAGCTATCATCACTACAAAACCGTCTGCTGATTTTCTGCACTTTCTTTATATACGAAGAATCACAGTTGTTACTAAATCTTCAATTTTAAGTTTCATTATTAGTAGAATTTGTTTGCTCTCTTTTTGCCAGTCATTTCAAAGTACCATCAAAACAAAATTCACTATATGGAAAAACCTCTATCACTCTTAACTTCTGACCAGGTATGATCAGCTTTTCCGCAATGAAGCAGATCAATTTTAGATCCAATATTTTTGTTGATATGAATGTGCATTCATCTTATTTACAATGTACAATTTTAACCAAATTTTTACCTAGCAGAATACGTATGGACCATCTTTTAAATGACACGGCTTGTCACCTTTGTATGTACGGCACAGAAATGTTTCACCACATAAAGTCAAACAGAAAATTTAACATGGTGCTTCTGTTTTAATGTCCAACACAAGTAATACGATGCACAATTGATGCGATAATCATTTGAAAATGGCACAACATTGATGTGTCAGTTTCCAAATATTGTTTTGTGGCTGAAGTGAAGCCGTACAAATTAATGAAAATCAAAATTCAGGCTAATCACTTGTTTAGTGACTACAGGTAGATTAAAAATTACTTAGTGATACATTCACAACCTCATGTAAGCGCAACAAGCTACGCGGAGGTTGTGCTCCTACTTCAACCACTTATACCATCACAAATCAGGTGCTGTGGTTCCGTCTGGCTCACGAAGTCCACGCTTGCGTTTGTTCGATTCTGTCCAACAAATTATTATCAGACTGAGTGTGAAGTTTTTAATCTACATATTATCTTCACCGCTTAATCCAAGACCCAATGTGTAAGGTTCACCACCGATCATTACTGTGACGGCATAATTATCGAACACTGATAAAAGACAAGTACAAGTTTACAATTACTTACACATCAAGGAAGATTTTGCAACTTGTGAATTTAATGCAAACAAGCACAGAATAGGAAGCACACTGCATTCATGTAGAGAGTACTGTAAATAGTCAATTCCTAGTAGGAATTTTCTGTTGAGGCTAAGCACTGGTTCTTTTCTATAGTAGTACTCAGAGTCTGGTGAAAGAAGCAGAATGACTGCAAAGTGACATGGCCAACTAAGGTCACAAGACTCTTGCCAAAAAAAAAAAAATCATCTGAATTTGCTGTAAAATATTTCGCTTTCAGTAATCGAGCAAGGGCCAAATTGCCAATTTCGACAGTTGCTGTCACCATTCCTTTTCTGAAATGAGGCGTCTTCTACATACGAGCGTGAATGCAAGTAGAGTTGCTGCGTGTAAATGCGCAGACTATGTATTTTAGGCAGTGATAATCAACCCTCCTCTTGGTCGTAAAAAAGCCTTCCTGGATTGTGAAGTATGGGTAATTGTGATTATTATCTTAATTTGTAATAATTATGCACGGCGTCAATTATTTGATAGCGTGGTGGACCCACCCTCACGTCATCACCTTCACCTGGGCCAATTATGTATCACGTCAGGATGTCACCACTATTTCACTTGCTTTACAAAAAACAAAGTACGGTTATCACTAATCTGCAAATTTGTTAGTCAAGGCTTCACCCTTTGATTTACTTCCAAAGGTGAAGCTTCAATTTGTCAATTTTGGCAGATCTGAAGCTTCCCCACCGTTTCACCATACTGAAAAATGACATAGTTCAAGCTTCACTACGGTTTCATCATACTTGCCCTTGCATAGTTTAAGTTCACCACTGTTTCACCTTCACTTATTAGCTTTTGATGTATTTGTATTTCAAGCTTGTCTTTCAACTCATACTCACCATGTTCATTTATTACAAGACCATGACTACAGTTATGATCAAATCCTGAATACCACACTTCTTACAAAAACAAAACAGTCAATCCAGGTTTCAAAGAAGATGCGCAACATTATTATTATTTTGGTTTAATCCAATGTGCGTCAGAACAGTGTGTGGTGTGATAACAATAGGAAAAAAACAAACAGTATAAAGAGATTACAAAACTGTTTTAAACTAAAACTCTTGTTTATTTTGGCTCTGGTAACTGTTAAAAAAACACTATATAGTGTTAAACTTTTCCTTGTTCCAGACAAGTTCCAGGTTGCATTGTTAAGGTTTTGCATGTTTGTTTATAAAATAAATGGACACTAAAAATGATCATGTTGCATTTTGATCATCAGTTTGGACAATACCCATGGATTTTTTTTAATTTAGTTTGTGTACAACTTACATGCTTTACTTACATTGTTAACTCCTTACAATGTAAAAACATGTTTTGGCGTTGTTTACAAAGCTTTTAAGGATTTTTTCCAGAGTGATTTACTCTGGGGTAAAGTCAACAGTGAAATCCAATTTCCAAGAGTGGTGAAAAAACTACATCTAAAGATTTTGGCGTTTTGCATTGTGCGTGTGGGGGGCGAGCGTGTGTGTGGGAGAAGTGTGTGTATGTTATATGTGTGGATGGTATTGTGTGTGTGTCGGTGTGATTTCCAAGAGACAAAGAGTGTGAAAAAATTACCATCAAAGATTTTTTGCGTTGCATTGTGTGGGGGGGGGGTGGGTGGGTGGCGAGCATGTATGTTTGAATGTAGGTATATGTATGTGTGTCGGGTATGTGGTGTAGGTGTATATATGTGTGAGGTATGAATGTGTTGTCTGTGCAAGATGCAACAACATCAAATTACTGATAGTTTCAATTGATTGTATTCTGCTTTTTGGCCAAAAGTCGATTCTCCATAGGCTTGAAGTATAGGTTATACTAAACAAAAACATTATTCACAACATTGCTGAATAATATTTGTTTTAATTTAGAATTGCAAGCATCATATAAATAATATTTAGGAAAGGGTTTTAACTAAGGGTAAGGGGGTGGACGTATCGCCTGTCATGGTAATATCGCCAATACATAACTGGGGTAATTCCCGGGGTATCGGATGTCCTGACGTTTGAAATAAAAATTATCTTTATTTGATTGTTAAACTATTTCGCCTGAAAAAAAACGTAGCTATGGTTAATTAATCTTGGTTCCTAAACATGGCTGAGCTAATGATCAAGATTACCTTTGATGTGCTGATTGATGAAACGTGTATGTTATTCCTTTACGAGGGCATACTCTATAAGGTTGTGTGATTCAATTATGCTTTCCCGAAGCCGTTTATTTTTCCCGAAGCCTTTTATTTCGTCAGGGTTGTTGCAAAGTTGATTCCAATAATTCATGCGTTCAATTACCATCTTCTCTGGTTGAAAATCAAAAGTGGGGGGGGGACACTGAATTTAGCCGGGAAGAACAATCATAAATGCTGTAAAAAACTTCCCCATATTCATAATATTTGAAGCAAACCACAAACAATCGGATCAATAAGAGGGGTCTTCCAGGATAAGCGGCCAAACAAGAACATGAAGTGCTGTCGGTTTAGTAGTAGAGCGGCACAAATAAAGCATATTACGTCTCGATGATTGACAGTTTTTACATCAAGCTCCAGTTGTCACAACAAGCGTTCAAGATCAGTGCGATTAAACGCCAAATTAATAACACCACGTGTACGCAAATATTAAGTTTAAAAAAAGTAAATAATTGTTTTTAATAGAACTTTTCTCAAAAACGAATATTCATAAATTTTAGGAAGGAGTTCATGGAAGGACAAGTATCGAGAGAAAAATAGCAGCTCAAAAGGCACGTGGATGGGACCCTTGACGAGCGAAGTGGGAAACCCGTCAACTATGACGGCCATTACGCGGTTTGGTTTGGTTACGTTCTTCCATTCAGTTCGCGCGTCGGATTTTGTAACATGGAGGGAAAAATATTTTCATGGTCTCTAATTGCACGATCTTTGCTGTGATAGGCATAAATAGGTTATCAATTTTCACCGCAATCAAAATCGATTCATCTTTATTCCATGTCCATATTTGTTGTTTTATGATTTTACCCGGTTATCTCTTTGGCTTTTCTTTGCTTGTGTTTGCCGCCGGACTAAGGCGGTGTGATGGAAGGGATGTCTTTGTTACTGTAAATTATAACCGGTTATGAGGTAATTTTATATTCTGCTTGAGACGGGGCATTTTTGTAATTATTTTTCATCTATGATGTAGGGGGACTCTCCTACCCTATAGTTTAATACCAGGGGGGTTTGTTTTAATTTAATAGGTCTATGTGTTACATATTTACGTTCTTTTTATCCCTGGGGAAAATCACAATGAGAAAGTCCATTAAGTTACAGCCAATGGTTAGTTCCGGCAATTAGCTGATCGCAAGTCAATTATTTATAACACGATTGTTTGAAGTAAAGTTTGTACAAAACAGTGAGGTAGAAATAAAGCTAAACGTTGATCAGTCATGATCTCGTTGGATTATCCCAAGATTATATTTCTCTTCATACAACCATTTATAGGTGTACCACTTCAAACCTTACAGCGTTGGTAAGTGGATACCCCGTGCGTCGCAAACACTTATTGATTTTGATAACAATTAACTCACACAAAATTTGTTCTTAGTTTAAAGTTGCAGTGCTGCCGACTCTACTGTGTCGGTTGATCCGCGGACGGCGGTGATTCTTCATGGTGCTTGTTATGAGGAAGGAAATGCACGATGTCGACACGTTTTCGACGGGACCGACGGTAATGGATTCGACGTCTTATCACCCAGGAATCACAAATCACACGTCAAGGCTTCACCCCTTTCAAACCTTATAGGTAAAGCTTCAACCAACTGAAAATAAAAGAACGCCAGGATTCATTATAGCAAGAAATCTATTGACCTGAAGCTTCGACGTCGAGTCGGCGTCGATTATTTGGCGACCCGTGAGGATGGTGGGTCCACGTTTAAATTGACGCCTGGACTAATAGGACTTCTGGTCTAATAAAGCCGATACGTACTGGTCTCAGGAATTTAGGACCGGAGGGTACTTTGTTCAGATATTTTTGGCTCCGGTCATGTTAACTTGATCAATGCAATAAAATGCAAACTACAACCATTGTTTTCAATGCTCATTTCAAATTTTCCTAGCCATTTTTAAAACCAGAAACTTTTGTTAATGCTCAATGACTGCAGTTTATGCTGTTTAAAAATCTATTGCCAACTGCAACCCATTTAGAGCTAGAATCTAAAAATATTTTATTCCAATTAAAATCAAAATCTTTACAAATGCCTGCAGTTGGTAAGCCAATCTCAAAGAAAAGAAATGACCACACAAATTGGCTTTAGTGACAAAATGTATTTTAGATATTCCGAATTAGAAGTCTTATTTAAAATTTAAATAAGTGATTTTTAAAGCATCATAAAGTGCAGATTCCAAATAGGTTTAAGACAGTAGGATTAAAAATTTACTTGGACAGGACAGATATGTTACAACTCAGGTCAGCGCCAAACAAGCTTACGCGGAGGTTCGGTTGCATACCTTTGACCAATTACGCATCGCTAAACGAGGTGCGATGTGACTCCTGACTCTCGCAGTCCACGCGCAATTGTGTTCAATTCTGCTCAACTAATTTTTAATCAGATTGTAGTGGACACCACCCTTTGCAGTATTGAACCTAAATTTAAACTCAATTCAATAGACCCCACTGGCTTCTGCTGCACTTATCTCTTTAATGGCACGAAACTTTGCGAAAATTGGACCTTGTTGTTCTTGTTAAGTTTATGCAGGTTTTATCCGTTTTTACAGTACATATATTTAATACTACTGTTGGCAAACATATTCTGAAGGAATTTATGGTTGTGTTGATATGAGTAAACATGTTTTACCCACGGCTCCATCCCCAACTACCACACACTTAATTGTCTGCATGGTGGTGGAAACACTCGGCTAATCGAAGGAACCACCCACTTGGAATTTGGAAGGACTGGAAAAACCTGCAGTAAACTGTTGAGAGATGAAGAATAGTTAACTCTTAGATCTAATGGCATTAGGATGTATTATGTTTGGAATCAAAGCCGAGACGAAGGTGGGAGTTACGGTTTAATTTTTCTATCTGTGAATGGGGGCAAAGGTCACATGATGTCACCAAGGTCACATGAGGAAGGGGCACAACATGTCCCCCACCTGCCCCCTCCTTTCCACCAAGTTACATCATAGCCCTTATGGACTCATACGGCATGCAATATATTAAGCGGTTATTAAAATTTGAAAACAGACACACAGACATACGACCAGAGGTAATCCCTATGTGCCTTCTGCAATTCTTGCAGACGACACAAAAAGAAATATTCCAAATCAGGGGTAGAAATTTGTTGCACAGTGCGAGCATCAAGTTTGATCTCACAAAACGAGAATTGCGAGAAATTGATTCCGCAAATGAGTGGCATGTAGAACAGTATTTTGAGAATCAACATTGATTCACACAAATCTATACGCGGAATCTTAGCGAGAATATATCACGGATTCTCGCAGAATTTCTAACCCTGGCAAATGCATTTAATGAAGAAATAAAGATCTTTAGCACATCTAAGCAATGTATTAAATGGTTGATTTTGGTTGTGCCATTGATTTTTCATCCCGATTAAAACACCCACTATTGTAGTGGGTTACTTGCTCCCCTGGTAAGACCGACTTTGTAAGATTACTGGAAAGAATTTAGTACTGTGCCACCACCCAATGAATTCGGCAGCCTCAAACGGAATTAACTGCATGTTGTTGAAGGATGTGGTGGCAGAATACTAAATTCATCCAAATTTCTGCGCATGCGTCAACTTGCCAAATAAACATGCCGGCACAGTGAAAAGTGACAAACGAAATAAAAACACTTCATTTTCACGTAAGGATTATAACTATTGAAATTGAATTGCAAGTATGTTGAGATAGAAAACGCGTACGCTGCTCTAGTTTGGAGTGGAGAATCGTAATAATCTTGTGATCACACAAAAACGAACCCATGTGTTCGACCTTTGACCCGTCAACCCAAAACTGGCAGACCATTACCAACAGTTTAACAGAGTAAATTATTCTGCCTTGGAAATTCATCCTACATGTATTAATCCATGTAGTTGCCATTTGGTTGAATTCATAAACGTTACGTGGAGGGGGAATTAGTTCGCGAGCATAACCTTTTCGTCTTGCACTTTTTTCTTTTAACATGCGAACTTATCGGTATATCAACAAAGTAAAGCAATTCATTAGGTGTGCAGTGGTGTTGTTTCAAAAACCCACCCTTTATTTTTCAAACACAACCTATTATATAAAAACACCCTTTATACCGAGGGAAGTCATAACCCACCCTAAGCATTTTTGCTTTTGCCGGGAAAAATCACCCCCCCCCCCCCCCCCCCCCAGCGACCGAACCAGGATTCAGTATAGTACCGAACCCTCGTACCTACATTAATTCCTGATGATCATAAAAATGTTAAGTCCATTGCTGCGTAGATATTTGTGGGGCACATGTTGCAGTAGGCAAACATACATGTACCTACTATTTAGGGGTACACCGAAATGGACTTTTGTCTTCCGATCCGATAAAACCGATTATTACATTGTTAATATCGGGCGATATCCGACAGATATTGGTTGAGAGTTTTATTGTACTAAATACAGTATCCAAAAACATTTAAAAATGGCTTCTAACGATATTTGAGAGAAAACCAAAAACGCTTAGCACACAGCAGCAGTCTTTTTTATGTTGGAGATTGAAATTGGCTTAATTAAACGAAACCAAAACTCAATCTTAGAATTAGTATTTAGTATTTTTTTTATTAGCAACAAGAAGAAAATAGCATAATTTTTTAAATTTAAATGTGCAGATTTTGAACTGTTTAAGAACATGTGAAATGTTCAATTTTGTGGCTAGAATAACCCCCATCAGCTAAAAAAGAAAGGAAAGCCAAATAGCTGTTAAAAAAATTACTTACCATAATTACTTTTGTAGTTTTAATTCTTTGAATCAATCCTATAACTTTCCCATGGTTAAGCCAATGGGTCACTATTAGGGTTGATCAAGGAAATTATAAAACTACAAAAAAGTATATATCCTGTAATTTTTTAACAGCTATTTGGCTTTTCTTTTTTTTTAGCGGTTATGGGGGGGGGTCCACGCTGGAAAAAATTTTTTCCCGGCAAGAAGTCAAGATTCCCGCGACTGTTTTGCAGCCATCGCGGGTGTTAGCGGGCAACGGGGGGGGGGGGGGGGGGGGGGGGTATGGGGGGATGTCCCCCCCTCAGAGAAGCTGAAGCTTTTGAAAAATCGAGTTGCAATTGAAGTATTTGGTGCGCTTTTTAACACTTTTTTAAGGATTGGTAAGCTCAGAATCGTATGATTGTGCCAAATCGATCCGTTTTAATTAATTTACCCCACATACCAAGCAAAAATACAACGGGAGAAGGAGAAGCTAAATGACTGATCACAATAATATCAATTCGACTGTTTGCGGATTGACTTTTGAAAAATATTTGTTTTCAAGCCGTCCACCATGTTAATTTCACACGAGAGTGATGGAGGAGCTTTGGTAAGACCGCACCATCACCCATTTTGCCTATGCAGTTGATGTCATATGTTGCTTAGATTCAGCCAACGTGGGGAATAAGTTTATTTTTAATCCTATAAATGGTTTATCTTAAAAATTTACAGATTCAAGCAAAGATGTATGTCATCTTACAAAAGGCACATATTGTTAAATTTTCTTTTCGCATTTAAATTATTTTCACGGAAACCACTTTTCTAAATAAATACACACAGATCGACCGGTTGATACTGGAGCTGATACTAAAGTTGATACACACGTGCGCTGATGACTTGATAGACATTTTGATAGTGATTGAGGGTCGGAATTTACTTGCGCTAGATTTTGTGGTGATTTATCCCGAGAGGTAATATTTTTCGTCTCAGATTTTATCAAGAATAAACACAATGGTACTCAAGAATATTTTCCTACTTTATTATTCAATTAATGGTTTATTTTACTCATGTTTCCCTTGATTATTTTACTATGTTTTCACGTGTTTATATCATCCAAATTTTTCGGTATTTCTTATTTTGTTCTCTTGTTCTTTTGGCGTCACTGAAAATTTCCCGAGAGTCGGCAGGAGTGTCCGGCAATGAGCTGCCCGTCTTGCCGGTTTTTTCCGCCGTGATGGGGGTTATTCTTATACAAATAAACATTTCACATTGAGAGTAGTAGGTATGCAATTAGGTACGTTCTCTTGTTGCATTTATAAAAAATACGAATTCTCAGATTGGATTTAAAACAAACCCAAAAATAAAGTTCAGCCATAAAAGAGACTGCTGTGAAATTTTGTTTCTCTTACAAATTATCGGTAAGGAAAGCACTCTTTTTTTGCCGGATCCGATATGTTACGATATGGGTAATATCGGCCCTATACGATATCCAATCCGATTATCGGTTGAACCTTACCTACTATATGATCTTCCATGTAGGTTTTTATTAGCTTTTGGAAATTTCAGGTGTGTGGGTGTCCATGCCTAGACTCAATCCCTACAAATATTCAAAGGGTTGGGCCCCTACCTACATGTATATCCTTCATGACATGCCCACCATAGGCATAGCATACTGCATACAGTATCTGCGTCAAAATAAATATGGGACATATGAATGGCGATGAAACTGAAAGTCTACTATACCTGTGGAGGATTGCAGTTATTGAAACGGTAATGCCTTCCTACAGAGACTTGCATTACCCAAAATTTGATGTTTCATTGTTTCAAGCATGCTGATGAAGAGCTTTCGAGTTACCATAATTTTTCGCCCACTAAGAATACACGCATTTTAGTTTCAACTCTCCCAAAACCCACTTCACTGATTTGGTGATTTTTCAAACTTAGTGTCAAGGAAAGGAAATGGGGAGAACTCTCCCTCTCGGTCCCGCCTTTACATTGATGGTAGTTTCCCCACAATAAGCCAACACCATAATGCAGTCTGATGACTGACTGAACTACATGTATGCGGCGCCACAGGGGAAACAATGAGACAAGGTAAACGTGCAATGTACGCCTTAATTTCATAGGCATGTATAACATAGACGTGGCAATTGAATTACGGCATAATAAAGTAGATATTTTAGCAGTAGAATAAGTCTCCAGATGAAATTATATTCTCTTAAAAGGGCGCGGGAGGACATTGCGTTGACAAACAAGAGATGTAAAAAGAGAAGATAGGACTTCGTGTCCTCAACCCTTTGGCACAGATGGAATGTCCCAATTGTAAGTAAAAGAAAATGGAAGAAGTCCAACCACAGATCAACAATGTTTTTAAAATTGGGATCTCAAATATCTGAAATTAACAAAATCAGCGTTGATAACAGTACTGTATTGAACGAAATGGCGAGATTGTTTCGGAAATATAATCTAACTGTAAATGGACCCCATTTACGCGTAAGAAGCCCTATGTAGTCTCGATGGGCGGCCAAACGCATTACGTAATCAAAACCCAATTTGCATAACAGCACTGAAAACGCTCTGATGAATTGGCCGGGCCTCTCTCTAAACGCAACATTAATGTTGCAATTTGTTAATACAGTTTAGAAACTTGCATATTGGCTGCTGGACATTAATTCGTTTTCATATCTTGGTTGATACCATGAAAATGTCGCATTCTGTTTTGTGATCAAAGCAGCTAGGCTAAACCATCCGATGTGGGTGACAGTTCAATCTACTATGATTGTTTCTATATTTAATTCTCTTGGTATCACAGATTTGCGCTGTGTGCCATCAAGTTTGATGCTCCAAAAATCCTGTAAAAAGGGCGCACTTCTTTCTTTCTTCATAAAGCGTGTGAGCCCATCACTTCATTCCTCAGTAATTGGTTATCAAATACTACAACGTCGCGGTTCTCGACCCTCTAAATCCCCCTGGCGGAGCGGTTCCAATTTTTTAAATATCAGCTGCAAAACCGCCCTTAAACCCAAAAATCCCCTTAACCCCAACCCCCCCTTAAACCTGGGCAACCCCCCTTAAACTTGGCACCCACCCTTAACCCCAACAACCCCCCTTAAGCCCAACAACCCCACCCTTTCAACCCCGGACAACCCCCCTAAACCCGGACAACCCATGTGCAACGTCTGCGCATGCATACGCACATGCCCATGCATGGTTTGCACTCTCGCATGTATAACGCGTATTGTGCCACAAAACCCCTTCAAACCCAAACACCCCCCTTAACTACCCACAACCCCCCGTAAACCCCTGGACAACCCCCCTTAAACTTGTGCAACCCACTTAAACCACAACAAAAGCCCCCTTAAGCCCAGACACCCCTTTAAACCCGACAACCCACCTTAACCCCAACAATTCCCCCTAAGTCCAGACAACCCCCTTAAACCCTTTAAACACCCAGACAACCCACCTTAAATCCACCAACTCCTCCCCCTTAAACCCAACAACCCTTTCAAGCTGGACAACCCCCCTTAAAACCCAGAACAACCCCCCTTAAACCTGGGAGCAACCCCCCTTAAACTCGTGCAACCCACCTTAAACCACAACAAGCCCCTTAAGCCCAGACAAACCCCCCTTAAACCCCACATCCCCCTTAAACCCCACCAACCCCCTTAACCCACCAACCCCCGAAAACGGACAAAACCCCCTTAAACCCGACACCCCCCCTTAAACCCGGACAACCTCTTTAAACCCGGACAAACCCCTTTAAACCCCACAACCCCCTTGGATCTTCAGATAGTTTTGTTCACAATCTTTTTGGGTAACAATATACCCCAAATAACTCATTAATTATGCCAAATTAGGTGACCTAATTAGAACATGCCACGCCCATAATATAATCAATGAAGGGCATGGCATTCCGATCCCACCCACCCAGTCACATCAACCATAACCCTTATGGGTCCTCATGTTACGGCGGTCACAAGATTGGGTGTTGCGCCGCCGACACCTACGCCGACAACCCGGACGCCGCCTTGACTGATAGCATAATCCCCATTCTGCTTTTCAAGCCAGGGGGACAAAAATGGTTAATTTAAGATATTTTGATATCGAAATTTAAAACATTGTTCACATGTGTTGATCCATTCACATTTTCCTTTCTTCCATTATGCTTACAATTGGGGCCATTCCATTTGAGCTAAAAGGGTTGAGCACAATTCATTAAACTATTTGGTTCCGTATTTTTGTTGCATTATCCCTTATTGCACTCAAAATAATTAATTTGAAGGGGGTGCTTGAATTGGTTGCTACGTCCTATGCTTGTATGGCAATTGCAAACTATTCACTACACGTACAGTACAGTCCATCATATTGCATTATGGGCTGAAAATTACTCTGCCAACATAACATTTCAATAGGGCTGTCTACGCTGACATCACTGGGAAGTTAAGAGCGTCCATTTTGCGGTGTTGATTGCCATAAGGTCGCCGTGTAAAATTGGCATAAAAAATGCACCCTATTTTTTTTACCTTAACTATAGGAGACTGTAATGGTAAAGCCGTTAATTAGGAAATACATACACACATTTCAGAAGCCTAGATCGTTTCACTTGCCTGCTAGAACAATCCCAAGAAATTGTCATAAAGAGTGCCAAATGCAAACGGCCCCGTAGAAACACGTTTTGTTATCACCTCCCTATGAACCAAGTGCTGCCGATGAACTAAATATTCTTTCGGATTAATATAGAGTATATCCCCAGTGTGTTGTTGGTGTCCGCAAGAGATGATACTAACTGCGAAACGAGAGCCAATGATAAAGGCTAGCACCGGCAAGTGACCCGGATGAGTAGACAGCCCTATACAGCATGAACACAGCATAGTTCCACCTTTGGCTGTGTTGTGAAACAAAGCCGTGTAATACACTGTAATACCAAGGAGGATTATGCTATAATCTTATTCTTTATTTCTGGGACACGGCGTACGCAGAGAGAGAGCTTGATCCACGCATTCATGCATTCAACTTACGCACAACTTCGCCCAACTGTGCCCTGCAATAAACGCACTGTATTGCCGTCGTCAAGGGCATTGGAACATATACGCTTCCAAGGTAAGGATAAACGCACATACGCGGTGTTTTGGTTGTTCGTGTCCCAGAATTAATGAATGCGATTATAATAAACGCCATTTTCTCATGTCACAACAAACCATCGACGAAGACATTCTCAAGACAAGTTTGTCGATTTTATAAATCAAGACAACGGGATCGACTACAAAAAGAAAAGTTCAAACCAACAGCATAGAGAGTGCAGAAGAAACAACAGGTATGCTTATGGTAAAATACCGACCATTTTGAAAAAATCAAAACACAAACAAGTGTAAACAGAGCGTCGCAAAATAGTTGAACGCAAAAACACGCCCCATTTATGTGCATTAACCTAAACCCCCACAAAGACACGTTTTCCAAGGGGACCACGAATCTCACAAAACCATACAACAAAGGATACTATCACATAACTCACTGAATCTCACAATCAACATTTCATTCTCGACTAGGAATCACTGAATCTCACAATAGATCACAGTATAGAATTTAACTTATATTTAAAGCAATGATTCACTGAATCTCACAAAATCACACTGGTGTCATGCATCGTAAACCACTGAATCTCAAAAAATCTCACAAATAGCTGATTGCCAGAGGTTAATCACTGAAATTCACAAGTTCACAATTATGTACCACTGGTGTGGTTTGGTGAGATTTTGTGGGGTTAGGGTTTTAAAAGTCTAAACAATTTTTTTCTTGGTATACGCGCGAAGCAAGCAAGATATGCTATATCCAGAAGTTTCTCGATCAAAATGTGAGGAACTCACATGCTTATGAAGTGTGCCTTTCTACAGGCTTTTTTCGGCATGGCAAAAAGCAGGGTTCCCATTAGTGTGCGTTTTTGCATCTCATGACGCACTATTTCAAAGCGTGGACGCACTTTGGTCTAGATAGAGTAAAATTTGTGGTCTTATGTGACTAAAAAAAATAGCCACTAAAACTACACAAATCACAGAGTTGGCTCTGGCACATTGGTCACCAATACGTATCATTTCAGGGCTGCAAGTTCGACGCGAATCCGCGAAATCGATTCGCGTTTTCGCGCCCCGAAGTTCACAAGCGAATCAGAGTTGGATCGCGTCAAGAAAATTCAGTCAAGAAGAAAAAATTAGTCAAGAAAAAAAAGATAATGATTTGGAACCTACCGATTTTATAGAAATAGGTAATCACAAACCAAGTATTTTTCTGCAAAAGAACTAAATCATTCGATTTATTCAAACAAACAAAAATTAAGGCGAAACAAGTCTGATTGACATGACGAAGTCAGTACTATCTTCGATCAAACACGTACGTTGATGAAAATTAATTAAATCCGGGATAAAAATTGACCTGACCCCAAACAATTACCATCACATCAAAGCCATGTGTTTACCGGTGCCCTAGTGATACCATATAAAATGCAGGTTTTTCATTTTAAAACGGCAAATATAATTCTTAACAGGGCAAAATAAATTCTTAAAAAACGTTAAGTTTTAACATCAATGCAATAATAAAAATCTTAGAAAATAATTACCCTGGTTATTTTTCCATTAGTTTGTAACACAAATAAACAAATTTGTATCAAAATTCCAAAGTAATATATAGGTATGTGCTAATGCTTTGCCTCAGTGTTTTACCTTTTCAGTCTGCAATTGTAAACAGTGATATGAACGGAAGTAAAATATCCGCACCGCCGTGTTCTGCAGCCGCTAGGGAAATTGGTGAGGAAATGCTAAATTTAGCAGGTTGAGAGACGTTCAAATACTGATGGGAATTTGCTAACAAGGTGCCTTCAACATTGTATTTGTGTTTGTTTTTTTTGACAGCACATATGAAAAGACAGATTTCGCCACCTGTTGACGCGGTTTTTTTTTGTTGCCATTCAATATCCCCAATTCTTAAGTGCATTCCTAATTAAGACAAAATATTAAGATGATTGAAAAAAAAAAGAATCCCAAGCCTTATAATATTCATTTTGTCTCCAAAGTCACTTTATGCAGTTGCTTTTAGTTAGAAGTCTTATGTTGGATGCAGGTAAAAGAACTGAGTACTCTGATCTGAAGAATGGCATTTGGTAATGTATCACATTTTGTGATAAAAGAACTCAAACGTGAACTCATACTTGTAGTTGAATATTAAAGGGTTGTCTGCGGCAAGAAAGAAGTTAACTTGTAGTGGTCGTCGATGCCTCAGTAGTGTCACATTCGAGGCACAGTTAGGCCTAATTAAAAATTTCCAGCTCAATTGGTGTTTTAACAATGTTAAGAATTACTTCGGCCTCTGTATTTAGTTGTCTAACACTTTAAAACAGTTTTCTAACACTAGTAACAGTTGTTTAAACAGTTTTTTAAACAAAAAATTGTGTTAAACAAAATATTATCATGTGATTTAAGTTTTCAAACAAGATTGAATTTAAGCATGGGAATAAATATATCCTATAATATATCATCTTACCTGAATGTAGGTATGAATCAATTGTTTCTCGCAACATTACTGGCGAGAAAAATAAAATGATTCCGCAAGTTACAACGATATTGCACCCCGCATTTTCACTCAAACAAATATTATTTGTTACTATTTAGCAAATCTGTGAAAATATAGGTTTAAATTTGACGGTATTTACATCATTTCGTTTTTTTTCGTTCACTAACCTCTCTCACCGTCCCAAAGGGTATTGCAAGATACTCTAGAGTTCTTTTGGAGTTAAGGGTCATCAGGGTAATTACTTTTCAATATGCCCAGTCTAGGTTTTGGAATTGGATGTTTATGGATTGTTTGCAGTCATGTAAAACAGTGCTAAAACCTGTTAAAACTTGACACGCATTTGAAGCAGACGCACTTTTTCAACCTCAGGGAAACAAATTTGCGTCCAAGTAGACGCACTATTTTCAGAACCTAGTGTGAACCCTGGCAAACAGAATGACAGCGAGCAAATCTGATAACAAAAGAGAATTAGGAGTACCTTTAGAATACCCTACCACACAGCGACAGCACGAAGCTACACCTTTTTACAAAACTAGGCAGCGGCGACAGCGCGAATGCTAATTATGGGTGTATTGGAAAATAGGTGTTTTATTGCGAGTGTTTCGACGGTGGCGGTAAACTTAATTACTGCCGCAAACTTCTACGTCTAACAGTTAGGCCTACTCATCGAAAATATTGCTACTGGATATGATTTTTTTTTTTATATTGCAACGTTTTAGCATGAATGAATATTTCTTTACAAGTATCTACCTTTGGTGAGTTCCAATTGAACACACAGAAGATTTTCCCCATTGTGGTCGTGTCGAGTTGTTATAGCCCGTTGAGTCATTTTGTATCAAACGACTAAAGGAAGGGGGTTTGGACCTGAGATGAATATACCAACGGTTGGTATATTCATCTCAGGTTTGGACTTCCACCTCTACCTGTTTAAGAATTAGGCAGCGGCGACAGCGCAAAGTTCAACCTTTATGAAAAGTTGGCAGCGGCGACAGCGCGAAATTTGACCTTTTAAAAAAGTTGGATGCGGCGACAGCGCGGAGCTCCAGATTTTGTAGGCAACAGCGGCGACAGCGGCAACAGCGCTAATGATTGTTGTTCTAGCCCGTTGAGTCATTTTGTATCAAAAGACTAAGGAAGGGGGTTTGGACCCCCCACTTCCTCCTGTTTAAAAATTGGGCAGCGGCGACAGCGCGAAGCTCCAGATTTTACAGGCAACAGCGGCGACAGCGGCAACAGCGTGAATGATTGTTGTTCTGGTAATTTGATTCATTTTTATCAGAGGACTAAGGAAGGGGGTTTGGACCCCACCTCTACCTGTTTAGAAATTAGGCAGCGGCGACAGCGCAAAGTTCAACCTTTATGTAAAGTTGGCAGCGGCGACAGCGCGAAATTTGACCTTTTAGAAAAGTTGGATGCGGTGACAGCGCGAAGCTCCAGATTTTGTAGGCAACAGCGCTAATGATTGTTGTTCTAGCCCGTTGAGTCATTTTGTATCAAAAGACTAAGGAAGGGGGTTTGGACCCCCCACTTCCTCCTGTTAAACATGCGGCAGCGGCACAGCGCAAAGCTTCCAGATTTGTAGGCAACACGGCCGGACAGCGGAAACAGCGTAATGATTGTTGTTTAGCCCGTCGAGTATTTTGTATCAAGACGAAGGGAAGGGGTTGGAACCCAACCACTCTACCTATTAGAAAATTGGCAGCGGCGACAGCATGAAGTTCAACCTTTATGAAAGTTGGCAAGGGGGGCGGCGACAGCATGATGAAGATCCAGATTTTGTAGGCAACAGCCGCGGGACCAGCGAGCGGAAACAGCGTGAAGGATTGTTTCTGGTCCATTGATTAATTTTTTATCAGCGGACGAGGAAGGGGTTGAACCCCCCCCCACCTATAACCTGTTTAAGAAATGGGCAGCGGCGACAGAGCGCGACGTTCAACCTTTATGAAAAAGTGACAGCGGCGACAGCGCGAAATAGGAAATTTAAAAAAGGTAGGATGCGGCGACCGCGCGGAAATTTGACTTAAAAAGTTGGATGCGGCTACAGCGTTGAAGTCCAGATTTGTAGGCAACAGCGGCGACAGCGAGATGATTGTTGTTCTAGGCCCATTGAAGTCAATTTGTATCAAAAGACTAAGGAAGGGGTTTCACCCCACCACCTCCTGTTTAAAATGTGGCAGGCGACACAGCGCGGAAACTCCAGATGTACAGGCAACAGCGCGCGACAGCGGGGGGCACAACACCGCGATAATGATGTTGTTGATTCATTTTTATCAGAGGATTAAGGAAGGGTGTCCCCCCCCTACCTATAACTGTTTAAAAGTCGGAATGCGCATCAGAGCGAAGCAAGCTTCAACATTATAGACAGGCAACAGCGGCGACAGCGGCACGGGGAATGTAGTTCTTAAACACTGGGTCATTTGATCAGTGATCAGAGGACTAAAAAGGGGTTAGACCGTCACCAACCTTTGTTTAAAAGTTGGGCTGCGACGACAGCACCGCGAATCAACCTTCATGAAAAGTTGACTGCGTCGACGGCGTGAAACTGGACCTTTAAAGAAGTTGGATGCGATGACAGAGGAAGCTTCTATTTCAGGCAACAGCGGCGACGCGGGATTTCTAGCCCACTGGAACAAGTTTAGGACTAGACTAACATGACTAAAGTGATGTAGTCCATTCGCCTTATAGGAATGGTTAAACACTGTGCAAGTTTTCCACGTTCAAGCCACAAAAAGGGTAATATCCCAATTGTACGCATAAAATCATAAGCAGCTAGCGTTTGTTAGTAAACATGAGTATTCACAAATAGATGCCATAGTGCTTTATCCCTATCCAGATGTATTTTAGTGGCTAAATCACGAGATTAATGCCTTGAATCTTTGGGGATTAAGGGGGATGGCCAATTTTAGTATATAAAGTTTTGATAGAATTCTTGATTAGATGGACTTCATCGCAACCCCATCTATAAGTGACCTCGGCGAATTGAATCTTTGAAAAAGACTCCACCCAAGTTCACCCTGTTAGAAAATTGCTCAAGGTTTACAAACAGGGTCAATATTTACATATGGTTTACATAGAAGGATATCTTTAAAGAACGACGCATCTTCACCCTTAGGTTTTAAAGTTTTTTGAAGAAGGAACAACTTATCAGAAAACAAGTTAGAGAAAAAATACCAAAACAACGTGCCATGATGACCTCATAACTTAATACCTGACCTTGTAAATATTTATTTGCAGGTTAAAGAACGATTCAACGTCACCCTGCTTGTTTGGAAACACATTAAGAATGATTGGAGCGGCGACAGTGCGAAATTAAAAAGTCGGATGCGGCGACAGCGCGAAGCTCAGATGTTGTAGGCAACAACTAGAAGGGTCATTAAATGGAATCTTGTTTCTAAAGGAGGATAATAATTGAGTTTTGCAATGCGACGAGTAACTTAAGTTAAGAAAATATTTAATTGCAGGGTTTTGAAGAACGATTCAACGCCTGATTGCGGGTAAGAATGGTGTAGAAGACATGTTAATGCGGTGGTTTAAGAACGCTTCACTTCACCTTGTTGTTTGGTTCCACGTTCGTTTAAGAACTGATGCAACTTGGAAGGAACAATAAATTAAATCTTTTTATTTTCTAAGGATACTAATGGAGTTTTTGTAAGGATCATCCCCCCCCCCCTTATTTGATATTTTTCTAAAGAACGATATTCCAAATATTCTAACACGTTAAGATGATTCAATGAGAAGGATATTAAATTGACTTCTTGTTTTACTCCCCCCTTGTGCTTATTCAGCCTTTCCTGGTTATGTCAATGCGAGGCCAGTAAATTATGTTTAGAAACATTAATTGAGGGTTAAAAGAACGATTCAACTTCACCTGCTTGCTGTTTAGAAAACATGCTCAATTTTTAAAAACATGTTTCAGTTGGCCTTTGTATTTCATAATCTTTGATTTATCTTAAGAAGGTCATTTTAAAGAACGACCAATCTTCACCATTGTAAACATCGTATTAGTAGTTTAAGAACGATTTCAACTTCACCCCCTTCACCTGTTAAAAACATGCTCAATGTTACAAACTGTCAGTATGTGTACCGTGTGTGATTCTATCATGGTTTATTATTAAGAAGGATATCTTTTAAAGAAGACCATCTTTGCCCGTATACACAGTTTATTTACGGGTTAAAGAACTCCACCCTTGTTGTTTTGGAACACGTTAAGAATGATCCATTTAGAAGGATCATTGAATTGAATCTTTGAAGAAAGACCCATCTTCACCTTTGTTGAAAAGTCAGTTTACAAAACATGTTCAATATCTAGAGTTTGTGATTACTATGGTTATTATTGAGAAGGTTCTTTAAAGAACGAACCATTTCACCCTTGTAACATTTTATTTGGGGTTAAAGAACGATTTCACTTCACCCTTGGTTGGTAAGGAAACACGTTAAGAATGGTTCTACTTAGAGGATCCTAAATTGACTCTGTTTACCTTCACCGTTGTGTGTTTTATTATGATTGAGTATTGTTTTCTAAAGACGGGTTACAAAATGTTCTACATTTTGACTAGAAAACCTGTGGTACTTGTTTTCTAAAGGAGTGATACTCATGTATGGGTCCGAGCGCGTCAATTATGTTTAGCAATATTTGAATTGCGGGTTAAAAGAACGCTTTTCTGACGAGCGAGTAAATTATGTTTAGAAAACATTTTATTTTGGGGTGATAGAACGAATTCACATAAATCCTTGTTGTTTTGGAAACAAGTTAGGACTGATTTTGGAGTGACTTGTCAGAGAGGCGTAGAGAGGAAAGAAAACACGTAATTGTCGTTTACAAAACATGTTAAATGTTAAGAATGTGTGTTTAATAACGGACCCACCTTGGGTATTCTTTGTATTTAGAAAACATGTCATGCGATGCGAGTGTTTAACAACTATGTTTAGAAAACATTTTTCATTGCGGACATTTTAATTGCGGGGTTTAAAGAACGATTCAACTTCACCATTGAGTGTTTAAGCTCGTCCCCAGAAACCCCAGGAATTACGGCAATTATCAAACTTTGCCCAAAAATTTGGCCATCAAAGGAATGTGCTATTTTTCTCATGTACCTGTGAAATCTTAAGGAAAAATTCTGTAAATTTTAAACATTATTCAAAAAAAAAGCAATTACCCAATGCTCAGAATTTTGTTGAAAAAAATAATATGTTATTTAGAAAACATGTTAAATGATAAGAGTAGTTTTTGTTCGTCAATTGTGGTTAAGTTAGAAAGGATTAAAATGATAAGAATTATTCTTTTGTTAGAAAACATGTTCAAATGTGATAATGTGTTTGTGTTCGTTTAGTGTGTTAAAAAATCAAAAATGATTAAAATATATTAAGGTGTTTTATGTAAACGTTGGTGTTGTTTTATTGCGTTAAAATATCAACCCGTATTTGTTCAGAAAAAATGTGAAATACGGTCAATTCGGGAAATGTTTGGAAAAACATTTTTTATTTGTGGGAAAACAACTTTTTGGTGGGGATATGAAATGAACTCATTTTCCCCTTGTTTCCGTTAAAAGGATTCCATTTAAAGGCATCCAAAAAATACGATTATAGTATTAAAAAGGAGTCCATGCAACCGTATTCACATAGCTTATTTAGCTTTGGCTGTCCAGCTGCATGAGGAAAACCCACACTATTCGTCTTTTCCGAAAGCGTTGTTGTATTCCAATTCAGCTGGCAGCCAATAATGAGCGCAAAACATATCTGCAGTTTTGCGCTGTCGCCAGACTGCACAGCGCAACAGCCCCACAGGTACACTAAAAGCGAAACGCGATTTTGGCTTCCATACTAACGTCATGCAAAGGTAACAAAAATCCCAATTTATTTTTTAAATAAAAAAAAACTGGGAAAATTCCTTAGTTCGAGGTGTGCCGCTGTCGCTGCTTGTCGTCGTTGACCGTGACAAACCATAGCTCAACTCGAATCAAAACCACTAGTGGGGCTTGGCAAGTTTTTTCTGTCAGGTACTGTCTACGCATAACATAATCCCAATTGTAGTTTTTTTTATTAAAACGGGAAAATGCAAAAACAACATGTCCAAATAGTGTAAAATTAAGCTCAAAATAGTAAAAAGGAAGCTCATCTAAAAATCGAATCGTTCATGGTTTAAAACTAATCCCAACTTTATTTTAAAAACACCGAAAAAAATAAAGCCAGACAGAATAGCCAAAACTATCGGTGGAGGAAAAAAGGTCAAAATTAAGCCAAATTAGTAGAAAATCCAGTTAAAATAAACAAACTCAAGCTCAATCTAAATTAAACTCGCACGTGGTTTAACACAAATTATTGAGAACAACAACGGAAAATGCCAAATCGTAAAAAACAATGAATAAATTTATTAAAAAAAATCAAGTGTTCCAGTTTTTTCTTATCATGCTCATATTTAAATTGAAAAAACTAATGTTGCGTATTCGACAACGGTACAAGCCAGGTAGGCCCTACAGGCTTCGCGCTGTCGCCGTTGCTGGGTTTTTTAAGAAGGTTTGGGCTTCGGCTGTTGTAGGTCGTTGCCTGGGGTTTAAAAAGGTTTGGCTTCGGCGGCGGGTAAATGTGGTAGGGTAGTCTAAAGGTAAGACGAGAATTAAATAACAGAGAAGCAGATTATGAGATGAACTTTGATCACTAAGACTCTTATTGGTAATAATTGTTTGAACTGAGTTCGACAATTGAGCATGTGTGCGTAAAGGCGCACTGCTGGAACAGCTGCGTGTACACAAACGATTGAAATAGAACACGCGATACGCGTGGGTACAGGTTCGCACAAGCTGGTACTGCGGTACGCATTAGTTCAAAACAATTATTACGGCGACTATAACTGATAAATGGGTTCCATTACGCCATACGGGTTAGAATTTCACACAATCTTAGGACTCAGTCATCTACAGTCAATTAACTGAGACGGAGTGGCATGACTGGAGAGTTGACGGATAGCTTTCTAGTATCATCAATCAAGTGTGCATGGCCAAATTGGGCAAACTAGCATTTAGGCATGAATATGGACAAATTTTGCAAAATACCTTCAACATGAACATTGCTTGTTTTAAGCCTCGTCCCCAGAACCCCAGAATTTACCGGAAATTATCAAAATTTTGCCAAAATTTTGGCATCAAAGGAATGCTATTTTTCTCATGTACCCTGTGAAATCTTAAGGAGGCTAAAGGCTGTTTAGTTTGGAAGTTATGAGTGAAAAATATACTTAAATCGGGCCATCTTCACCCTTGTTTGTTGAGAAAATATGTTATTTAGAAAACATGTTAAATGATAAGAGTAGTTTATGTTCGTCAATTGTGTTAAGAAGGATAAAATGATAAGAATTTATTTATTTTTTTAGAAAACATGTCAAATGATAAGTGTTTGTGTTCGTTTATTGTGTTAAAAAATAAAATGATTAAAATATATTAAGAGTATGTTTTATGATTAAAGTTTGTGTTCGTTTATTGCGTTAAAAATATCAACCCGTATTTGTTCAGAAAAAATGTTAAATACGGCAATTCGGGAAATGTTTGGAAAACATTTTATTTGTGGGAAACAATTGTGGGATATGAAATTAGAACTCATTTTCACCCTTGTTTCCGGTAAAAGGATACATTTAAAGGACCAAAAATACGATTACTAGTATTAAAAAGGCGTCCCATGCCCCCGTATTAAAATAGCTATTTAGCTTTGGGCTGTCGCCGCTGCATGAGTAAAACCCACATATTCGCATTCCGAAAGCTGTGTTTGTATCAATTCAGCTTGGCAGCCAATAATGAGCAAACATCTGCAGTTTTGCGCTGTCGCCGCTGCACAGGCAACAGCCACAGCTTCACACTCAAAGAGAAACGCGATGTCATACTAACGTCATGCAAAGGTAACAAAAATCCCAACTTTATTTTTTTAAATAAAAAAAACTGGGAAAATTCCTTAAGTTCTGAGGTGTTGCCGCTGTCGCCGCTGTCGCCGTTGCCCGTGTAAAACCATAGCTTCACACTCGACTCAAAACCCACTAGTGGGGCTTGGCAAGTTCTTTCTGTCAGGTACTGTATACGCCATAACAATAATCCCAATTTTATTTTTTTTTAAAAACGGGAAAATGCCAAAATAGTCCAAATAGTGTAAAATTCAAGCTCAAAATAGTAAAAAGGAAGCTCAATCTAAAAACTCGAACGTTCATGGTTTAAAACTAAACTCCCAACTTTATTTAAAAACAACGAAAAAAGCCAGAATTAGCCAAAAATATCGGGAAAAGGTCAAAATTAGCCAAATTAGTAGAAATCAAGCTAAAAATAGAACAAATCAAGCTCAATCTAAATTAAACTCGAACATTCGTGGTTTAAAACAACTTTATTGAAGAAAAACAACGGAAAATGCCAAAATCGTAAAAAAATGAACTAAATTTAAACTCAAGTGTTCAAGGTTTTCTTATCATGCTCATATTTAAATTGAAATAACTATAATGTTCTTATTCGACAACGGTACAACCCAGGTAGGCCCTACAGCTTCGCGCTGTCGCCGTTGCCTGGGTTTTTAAGAAGGTTTGGCTTCGCGCTGTCGTCGTTGCCTGGGTTTTAAAAAGGTTTGGCTTCCGCGGCGGATAAATGTGGTAGGGTAGTCTAAAGTTTAGCCGAGAATTAAATACAGAAGCAATGATTATGAGATTGAACTGTCACTAAGACTTCTATACTCTGAGTAATAATTGTTTGAACTGATTCGAACAATTTGCTGCATGTGTGCGTAAAGGTCGCACTGCTGTAACAGCGCGTAAACACAACGATTGAAATAGACACGCGATACGCCCGTGTACAGGTCGCACAAGCTGGTACTGCGTACGCTTAGTTCAAACAATTATTACGGCGACTATAACTGTAAATGGGTTCCATTTACGCCATACGGTTTAGATATTTCAAACAATCTCTCGGACTCAGTCTCTATCCGTCAATTGAACTGAGACTGAGTGGCATGACTGGCGCAGTTGACGGATAGTTTCTCGATCATCAACTCAAGTGTGC
>JAMKCH010039130.1:0-31122 GCA_023653785.1 Ophioderma brevispina
ATACATTCGATGCATAAACCGTGTGTTTGCGTTTGTTACTGATGCTGCCACACCGCTGCCCCGAACCCTAGCGCATCAGTATCTTCTTTGTGCTTATGGTGAAGGATATATGGGAAAACTCGGACGTCGGACAGTTTCGACCCGAGCGCAGTGGGCCCGCTTTCATGCTCCCTTTCAGTCTGAACCCTCGGAATCGTCACGCTGTCACGCACTCCTCATTCCCCATCCACTCACTGCATAAACCGTGTGTGTGTTGTCCCCCTCCTCTCTCCCTGCCCAACCGGTGGGAGAGCAACGTTTTATATCCCTTTGCGTCTAGTGGGTCGTGTTCGCTTATTGGTCGAAGTGAGCAATGTTGATTGGTTTGTGCTGCTTTCCGTAAGCAAGCCCAATCAATTGAAGGGGAAATTGGCCAATCACGGTTGTTCAATGCAATCAAATGGTACTCAGTCAACAAAGAAATGCCTGCCCATTTTAATGTAGTTCAAATGAAATACACCTTGCTTGGTATATGTTTTATTTTTATCTTCAACATGCGATTATTGATTGGCTTCTCTTACATGGGTTAAATAAAGTATTAAATACCGTACCATTTGGAACAACTATGCGTGTTGTTTTTGTAATTTCTATATCTTGTTTTCATACATAACTTTCATTTCCCCCCTGATATGATATCAGGAATATATCTGGACGCCAAATATAACTTCCACGAGGGATAGACTATCCAAAGCCTTAAGAGACCGGTCATCCTATCCATTCCCTCCCGTCAAACCCGCAAAATGATGCGTACCACGGATAGATACCGCTACAGACCGGGGTAAAAAACAACAGAATTAAGAGAAAGACGGGCAACGGATGGACGGCACCGTGCTTCCAGTCTAAAATTGATATCAAACATCTACAAAATATAATAGCCACAATATAATTCCCATAGCTGCTCCGGGAACACAGGACCACTTTAGATAATTTTGTGAGGTAAATACTTGCTTGTATTTCCTTTGGTAAACCTCCTGGGATTTACCTGTTTAAGAAGTTTCCGAGTTTTGGGTGGCTCTGAAAATTAGCCGTTGCAACTAAGCGTGGTGTGTCTGGGGGACATTTTAATATCCCTAAGTGGACGGGGAGTTGAGCCGAAAGTTTCTCCTGTGTCTTCTGCGGTAAACTAATTTTATAGTACTATATCTTTCAAGACTTTGTATCATAATTTTTTATTTGGTCATATTATGAATATGACAGTCCTACGTACTGTAGTTTGATATGTTCTGGCTGGCTACGAGAAACCCCCGTCGCTTGAACTTGGAGGTTTAACTCTTATATGATCCTTGACTTTTCGTACCTTCATATACCGAAATAAATAATCGTATGCGTCTGTATACTAGTCTTTAGTGAACTGAATATACTACGATTAATCCCTCTCGCGCCTTCGTAGTAAATTGCAAAGTCCATTAGCACCTTCTTTAACTTGTTTTGCTTTCTCCCGGAAATATCAACACAGGAGATGGTATCGTCCGCTTTTTTTTCAAAAAACGGCGGGATATCGTGAAAACGGGCTAATTTGTTCTGGTAGCTCCTTTGTGTATGCTCGAGCTGGGTTTAATCATCCTATTGCCTGGATGAAGTAGTAGGAATCATCTTGATTCTATCCGAAAAACCTAATTAACAGTCGGAAACTATTGTCCCACTCTCTCCATGAGATAGTGAGTGGTAGGCAATATAAAAAAATATAGTGTTAAGGGAAAAAAAGTTATAAAATACCATTTTCCTTTACTGAAAAAAGGGGGGGGGGGAAACTGCTTATTGGCAGGAATGGACGTAGATGCAGCTAGCAAGACGTACGTTTCTTGAACTCTTTACAGGTTTCTCAGCAGTTGGCATCTGAGGTCGGAGGGAAATGGTTACGCCATAGCTAAGATAAATAAGTACAGTCCCGAAAAAATCGGGTCTAGACCTCAGTTGACTATTGTCAACTGGAGATGTTAAGTTTGGAGTGCAAACCTAAATCTGTTTGCACCTCGGTGGTTGGCATGCTGCTTCCCGGAAATGTTATAAAGCCCAGTTGCGTGCCCGCCTGTGCCTCGGTAAATCTTTTTGGATATAATCTACAGGAGAAGAGGACCACTCACTCCAAACTAGATGCAGGTGGTGACTCATTGACTACAAGTTCTGAAGATTGGTTGGCTCTGAAAAGAGCCGTTTTGTTTATGGTTGACTACCTTGTCAACAATTAGGCCTAAAAATGTTTAACTACTGTGTCACGATTTCTGTGACACAGTGCCGCTTGAACAACCCCTCTCTTCCAGTTCTCCAACATGAGCAATGTCGGAGATTGGGTGAGGGGGGTCGGTTTCCCAAAGAACTTCGTTAGGTGAAAAGTAATCACTGAGCCCCCTACTCTCCATTTCTAGATCTTGCAGCATATATCAGTCACTTTTTTTGACCCAAATTCAAATGCCGATTTTGTCTCTCTAAATTGCAGTGCTGAGTCATAACACCCTTGGTGGACTGTTAACTTTTGCGAAAGCAACCCTTAATTATTTTAAACGGTCTTGATGATGCAATATTTTTCGACTTGTTTCTAGACCAAGAAAAAGTCCGGATCCGACTTTTATTATAAACAAAATCAAAAATCGATAATTTTTTATTTACAAATACGGCGTGTTACGCTTCCAGCCCTTACAAGGGGTATTAGTTAAAAAAAAATGACTTTGATGAATGATACGGGAGGCGCAATTTGTTTACAAACAATTGTGAAGATATCGCTGATAGTGGCTTTAAGTAATTGTGATATAATGTTTAAATTTCATGGAACAAACATATATAGCTCCGTCAATTTGACAAGTTAGCGTGTTTTGGTTCATTTCGGGGAATATTATAGTCTATTTTTTTACCAGTCCGTTTTTGTAATATTATGATTAACTATTAAGCTAAATTAATAATTTAAGCACGAAAAATCTATAAAAAGAAAACCATTTGAGGATCGACCTCAAAAAACGGCCGATTTGTTGGATCTGAGAGACCTCTTAAACAAAAGCCCATCGTTAGTTTGCTGCTCTCAAACTTTACTCTCAAACTGCGGTTTTACGACAGTTAGTTAGGCCTAGCTGTATTTCCTCCTTTAATATTTTCGCCAATAAATAACTTTTTCTATTCCCAAACTAAAAGAGAGAAATTTAGATCTTGTAATATGACTGATTTCAGACTGCTAATTTTAGTAAATAACTAACTTTGCTTTGGTAATTGGGTATCATTTTTTTCAAATACTATACATATACAATATCTAAGGGGGGCGAGGTTGGCGAGGCAAATAACGTTTTTTGGGGGGCGACTTTGGCAAGCATAATAACGTTTGGGGGGCTACTTGGCAAGGCATATACGTTTTTGGGGGCGAGATTTGCAGGGTGTGTGATTGGAAGGGGGCGAGTTGTCCCAGCATTCGTAGGCGACCCTGGGCGTGGATCGGGTTCAGTGTTGAATTCATCCGCTGTAGGTAGTCTTGCCCTGATTAGAATATCGCTAAGATTTTCTGTCCTACTGTGAAGCTACAACAAAAAAGTAGGAACTTCTGGGAATATGCGTTTGAGTTCAGATGTTCTAAATAGTTTCCCAGTTTTCGTTAGTGCATTCTTGAATGTGTTTACTTTCGATGTGCGGATGGTAGTTAAAGACTAGAGGGATTCGATCATCACTTGTTTTTTCTTGTGAGAATCTCTGTCTTTTCGTTAAAGCTACCCCAGAAGCTTGCTTTTGTATTTCGCGTCGGCTGTAACCCATTGCTAGGAGTTTTCCTGTGAAGACTGATTTCTTTTCTCTTCGTATGATTCATGTGTTCGAGTTCCGTGCATATCTGATAAGTTCCCCTTTAAGAATCCCCTGAATACTGAGGGGCTGTGGCATGAATTTCTATCTAAGTAACACCACGTTTCTGTGGGTTTCGTTAAACATCTAATATCTAAGATGTTTGAAGTTCTAAACCTATCACCTTTAATTAAATTATTAGGTCAAGAATTGGATTTCTGAATTCAAGCTGTATGCGTGAATTTGATTGACGGGTGCATATCGTTTATTCTTGATATGAACGCTTCTAATTCTTCCATTGAACCTGAACCCAATTAAGTACGAATCGTCCATATAGATTGGAAATAGACTATCTATTCATTATTCAAGTCCATAATTCTTTGGACTAATTTATTTACTACTATATAAGCAACATAATGACGGACTAGATCTTAAACCCATTGGACAGCCAGATTACCTTGGTAGTATAATTTGCCCTTAAATTCCAAACTCATACTAGCACAATTTTTAACAATTGCGCATATAATGCAAGCTGGGGCATGGTGGAATCGAAAGAAAGTGGTTTACTTTAGCTAACGTACCATAGCGATTTCAAACGCTTCTTCTTGAGGCACTGCTGATAACATACTAACGACGTCTATGCTCGCAACTATAATGTGGTTAGGAAGAACTAACTTTCCTTTTCGAATAGTGTCAGCCGTGTCTTTCAGGTATGCTGGCGATTTTCCACTATTCTATTAGCGGGACCACATGACTAACAACCGGTCTACAACGAAAAATTGGTTCGGTTCTTTGACTTTCTTGTGAACCTTGGGTAGCATAAAGAAAAACTGGCGTTTTAGTTTCTAGATTGTTTCCGGGTCTAAATAGCACGCTAGTGCTTGGTCTATTTCCGTGGCCCTAAACATTTCACACAATAAGTCACCCACATACTCGGCGGTTCGAAATTGTCATATCATAATCTAATCTTGATATGTTTTCTGTCATTCAATTGTTCAGACCTTCTTGTATTATAGTCTCTTTTGGACATTACGCAATGCTATACCTTTGTCGAATTTTTTCAAAATATATCTGAATTGTTCTTGAAGAGATTTTCACAGCTTGAATCTCTGCTCTACTAATGTTAGGTTGCACGTTTTTAATTGGAACTTTACTTAGTTCCGTTCTAATTCGAGGAATCTTCTAGAGCTTTATGGCAGTGGGCCCGCGCGGTGCCATGATGATGGGTTCTACATTGTCTTGGTTACATCCTTTAGATGCTGCAAGATACCTAATTCGCATGCTTCTAGTAAACACATCTGCAGCTTCCATTAAGACTCGCTTTTTAGGTTTTTCAGGATTCGGAATGAAATTAAGACATTTACCTAGCGCAATGATTTCGAAATCTGACAGATCGTTAGTCAGATAGATTTTTATGCATGATTTCGCTTTTTCAACTAATTTCGTCCTCTCGGATTCTTAGCTGTGTCTTTAGTGTTTTTACGATTTATTACTTTGAATTTTTATGTGGTACCTAGGTATCGGCACAGATTGTATTTTTCTGATACGTCTACACATTTATTAATTTCTAGTAACTATGCTCTAATGCAAACTCTGCCTCAAAGAGCAAACTAAAACTATTAACCATAGTGTAAATATTACACTTAAGATTAACTATTATCGTAATAATATTATCTAATACATCACTTGTCTGACGAGCAAAGTTCAAGACACAAAAGCGCTGACTTAGATTTTTCTCACTTTGGAAGAAATGGTGGCTCTGAAAGAGCCGTTTTAGTTGCAGTAAACTTTACTGCTTTCTGCCCCGGGACTGTTGCCTGTTCTTGTACGTTTATGACCGATGACATTCGCTTGCTGTGCTTTCTCATTTATGTCTGGAGGTGGCGGCCCACCCCCCTCCCTGATGAACTTAAACGAGGTATATTGAGTCACGATACCGGCCACATTTGTGAAACCGACGTCACCCCTCCTTTGTTCATCTAGAATTAAGGAGAACGTATAAGTCAGCTGGAGTGAGAATGCAAAATCTTACAATACTACAAAGATTCGGGAGACTAAGTAGTTTCATATGGGCACAATCGTTTTTGCATAAAAAATTATTGGAATGTACAAAGCACGTGTACATGTAGAATACCAACTCCAAGTAATTATAGGACGTTAAATTAAGAATGCCAAGTACTATTAAATTTAGATTATTTCGTCAGAGTCTCTGTATAGAACGACGATATATATTAACAAAGGACACACAGATCTGAGAAGATATAGAAGCACATTAACAATTTCGCTATGCGACATACGCTATTTTTGGACCACCGACTTTCTTGCCTGCGTGCCCTCTAATAATGTGTCCCAGAGAATGGTTCTCGGCGATGTGAGTCGCCGGCCTCTGCAGGCCGGGCTGAGGACCCGTGGGCCGTGTAGCGGAGTATTTCACTTTAGTTTACGCAACATGATTTACGCACATGTTATTTATTCAAAATCACTTCAAGGTGGTCTAAGATAGACTACTTCCGCAAAAAAACGTTATATGTTCCACAGTATTGGAAATATGACATTATCAGGTAATCAAGATAGAATTATCCCCCAAAAAAATTACTCAAGTTAATCCATAGCCTTGGAAACAATTTCTGGACCTTTCTTTACATGATTTGAGATCAATTCAGATAAAAGCCCGGTGCCGTCCAGGGCCCGTCATTCTTTCAATCTTTTAACATGTAATTCTTATTCAACAATTCTATTAAGGTGGTCTAAGATAGGAATACTTCCCCAAAACGTTATGTATTCCACAAGATTGGAATACGCATTTTCAGGTGAATTCAAGATAGAATTATCCCCCCAAAATTACTCATTTAGTTCCATAGCCTGGGAAAAACAATTTCTGGACCTTTCTTTTACTTGATTGAGATCAATTTCAGACTAAAAGCAGTTGCCGTCAAAGGGCCCGTCTTCTTTTAATTTTGTATATTTTACCCACGGTTTGTTAGAGGTATCTCTCCGTGGTTACGCAGCCATTCCGTGCGGCTCTGACGGGGGATGGATAGTATTGGACACCTGATCCTTCAAGGACTATGGATAGTTGATCCCTCGTCGATAGTTGCATATTGATTTTCTTATTTAAACTCGTATGTTAACCTTGCACAAAGCAACCAGTAGAGTTGTTATATTTTATATGATTACCTAAGAGGCAGGTATAACAAGAGCAACCAGTAAAGTTGTTATATATTTATATAAAGACTGAAGAGCGGTCAGCAAATGTTATATTTTATTTATATAGTATATCTAAGGAGCAAGTATAAACGAATATGTTTGCCTGCACAAACAAAAAGCACCCAGTCGGTTGTTTTATTACGTTAAATAGTATACAATGGAGGTATATAAGATCAGTTTTAGAATACCAAAGGAAGTGTAAACAACCTTATGTACATATGATAAAAATCGAGAATGGGATATTGGACATATACGACCACGCCAAATTGCCATGAGGAAATCGTGACTGGTTAAATTATTGTTCCCGTTGATTGGCTATTCACGAGCATACACACCCTTAACAATGCCCTCCTTTGACGACCAATCAAGCATACTACCCACGCAACGCCAGGCGTTATAGACTGATGCTAAAGACCGGAGAGATCATTCATTACGGATTTTGCGTCTTATGCGAGTTCACTCTGTAGACAAGAGAGTGTATTAGATGAAATTAAAAGTGATATGTATTTAATCTTACAGGCAACTGCACAAGAGTTATTTAAATGGGGCATGTTTCTCTCGAGGCAAAGTTTTGCATTAGAGTATAGTAATGGAAATAATGCAAGTAGTCACAAAAATGCGAAGATCCACCCAATCACCGACATTATTATGTTGGAAAGGACTTGAGAGAGGAAAGAGGGAAAGTCGTTCAGATGGTTTGGAGTCAAAGGGAAAAGTGACTCGGTATAGTGTAGCATTATAGAGGCCTATGTAGTCGACACGTGAGCGACCATGAAACAAAAAGGCGTGTTTTAAGAGCCACAATTCGGTCATGAAATTCTGCCTCATTCATGAAGACACCCATCCAGTCAGGAAAGTGAGGTGTTCCCTCGGTTCCATTAAAAACAAAATCGAACCTAGGCACAGAGCGGGCATCCGCAATGGGCTTTAAAATTTTTCCGGGTAGCTAGTCCGCCCTCACCGAGGTGCAAACACGCATTTGGGTTGCATCTAAAATGTAACAATTCCAGTTCGCAACAGTCAAACGCGGTATAAGTCAGTTTTGGCTGCCATCTTTAATTTTAAGCATGGGTCGGGAGAGATCCTGACCTCAGCATTGCAACTGATGAAGAACCCTTAGAAGGAGTTACAGCAGAGAACAATTGCTAGATGCATGCTATGCATTTCATGCTAGGTCAGCATGAATCAACCTTTTAGGGAAACGGTAAGTTAAACGTCGTTCTTTCCCAGCGCCCTTTTAACCGAATAGGTCCTATCATCCCTTATAGTGCAGGAAAGTTAGTTTCAATCACTTTACCAAATGTTCTCTAGACCGAGGGACCAACATTTTAAAATCTTTTCACTTTCATCCAAAGACATTTGATGATAGAAAACAGCTCCGAGTATTTTATAGGAGTTACTCCCTATGATGAATTAACCGAATATATTGAGTCACGTTACCGGCCACATTTGTGAAACCGCGTCACCTCTCATTATGTTACCTAGAATTATGGGAGAGATCGTATACGTCAGCTGAGAATGCAAATCTTACAATACTACACAGATTCGAGAGACTAAAGTAATAGTATTCAATGTGACAATGTTTTTGCATAAAAACATTTATGGAATGTACAGCACGTTGTACACGTAGAATACAACTCAAGTAATTCTAGAGTTACATTTAGAATAGCCAAGTTTACATACACCTAAAAATTAGATATTTCGTATAGTCTCTATAGAACGACGATATATATAACAAAGGGACACAAAGCTTGAGAAGTATTTAAAGCAGCACATGAAAACAATTTCGCCAATAATGCGCATTACGCATTTTTGACCACCGACTTTATTTGCCATGAGCTGCTCTATATAAAGTGTCCCCAGAGAATGGATTCGCTGCGATGGGAGTCGACGGACTCTGCCCCGGCGGTCTGATGGCCAACGTGATAGCGGCTGTATTATAACTTTAGTTTAGCACATGATTATACGGGCACATGTTATCTTATTCCAACAATCACTTCAAGGTGGTCTAAGATAGGACTACTTCCCAAAAACGTTTTAATATATGTGCCACAGTATTGGATAATTATCAGGTAATTCAAGATAGAATTATCCCCCAAAATTACTCAAGTTTGAATTCCATAGCCTTGGAAAACCAATCTTATGGACCTTTCTTTACATGATTTGATGAACAATTTCAGACTTAAAAGGCAGGAGGTTGCCGTTCCAGGGGCCGTCATCTTTTATAAAAAAAGTGATTTTCTTAGCCCATATGTGTAAAATTAATACGGTCGACCAAAATGGGGTACATTTTCGCTCCAAGCCAAGACAAATATCATTTAGCCACCGGCTTTAGCCCTAAGATTTTCACAGGGTTAAATAGACAAACTAGTAGCGTTCTTCAAATACCAAATGTTGACCACCTTCTGGTAAAATCTTGGACTACGGAGGACCGATGCTATTAAGGAAAATATGTCAAGATTTTTGCAAGCTTCAGTTTGACTTACATTCATAAAAATTATGTACATACACACGAATTCCCGAAAAAAGATAATACAAAAAAAAAATTTGATGTCTAAATAACAAAATAGAGGCATTTAAATTTTTGCTTTTTTGACATACGAAGAGAAAACGGGCGGAATTTTTGCGACACGGGCTTCATCGATCAAAAGCGCCCAACTGTGACGTCACAGTGATGACCAAAACATAGTTGTTTACTCGAATTGTATTGCTGACACGTATATTGATGGTGGATTAAGGAAAGTAATAATAAAATTAGAAAAAAAAGTGTACAGAATGACATATTTTGGTTTCATTGCGTTGTGTTTAATTATTATTGAAGTGGCCACACTGCGATTATGTCGGTCACAACGACGCTTAAATTTTGGATGGTCATCACTTTGACGTCACCCTTTTGCCTGCGATGTGGAATTTGTCGGAATCGTTTTCGAGTAAGCTATTGGGCGGGAAATAAAAGGGCAAATACTCAACAAATGTGGACAAATTTTCAACTTATTTGATATATGTAATCCACGTTACTTACGCTTTCCATCCATACCAAATTTTCCAAAGATTCAGAATCAGGACATATTTCCTTTAACAATCAAGCCACGGCCCTTTAACTCTTTTAGTCTTTCTTGATGCTCCAAACATAGGACTCGAGGTACTTGAGGTGTAATCTTTTGCGTGGGTATACGTGTGTAGTGAAGATAGGTTGATAATTATCTTCCTCATTGACAGTAATGTATTCATTCCATCTCTTTGCATTTAGAGTTAGACTGACTTTATATGCAGCATTCTCAAATGATGCTTTGTAGTAGACTCTTGTGAAGCCAACATATCTACATCCCCTGTGAGAGATGCATAGTAAAGGTCCGTGAGATGCTGACTTTGGTGAGCTCCAGAATGCTTGACCGCCTTATGCTGCTGTCCTACCGTTTACCAGGCTATTACCAAATGACCCCTTTTAAATGTTTCACTACGCAATGACCCACCATTTTATTCCTTCCTTGCTATCCACTCTTTATACAAGTTGCATGAAATTATCCACTTTTTTTTTTAAAAAAGAATTTGAACACCCAAATCAAAATTTTCGCAGCCTACGTGCACCATTTAAAATTTTTATAATTTCATGGTAGCAATATTATAATTCATGGCAATTTGAACTCCGGAAAAGAGGCTCTTCCTATTTTAACTTCAGGTTTTAACATATTGGCACCTTCTTAAAGTTTTATACTGGATGACCCCATTTTTTATTAAGATTTTGTACCGAATGACCCCGTATTTTTGGGTACATTTTATATGAAAGGACCCGGGAAAGGACCCTGTAGTTCACTGGCCGAGGCATATATTACCATCACTTCGCATAGGAGTGCCCCCCGGCACCAATTGACCCAATGTGTTGAATAAAACGCTTGATAATAACATTCACCAACGCGAGGCCAGTCTGACAAATAGCTATGCAAAATATTTCACATATAACAGAAAAAGAAATATCCTAACAATGCATTTATGAGCATATACCTTTGTCGAAATATGGGCGTATACGTCAGCGTAAGATAAATGGCCAAAATTAGCATGTTGCAGGCTTCCCTGTTTACCTTTTTGATATGTTGTTTGGAAGATCTTTTACTGCTAGTTACAGCAAGAAACCTTCTGTAGCCACACTGTGTCCAGGTGTACTTAGTATTTTTCATAGATTGGGTGGACGAATAATGGATGGTTCGGATTAGACTCAAATACTAGCATTGCATTCTCTATTACACTGCATTGGTCTCATTGAAAACATGTTCACATGAAATAAAGTTTAAAATTATATAAACAAGAAGAACGTGCAAAAATGTTGGTTACAAGACCTAAATTATGATAGCGGTTAGACAATCAAATAGGGGTGTCGCTTTAAGCAAACGCGAGACTGGTGTTGCATATGCAGTTTAACAGTCATCATTTACCAGAGCAAATTGAGTAACAGTCATTTAAAATGTTTTCGTAAGGGAACCCTATGTGTCAGTGACCGTAGTGCGCTTTCTTGAAAAAGTAAATGGTTACCCATATGTTGATTATTCCGGGATTTGAAGTATGGAATTTTTACCTAACAAATATCGAAATTGGAGAAAAAAACCGTTCGGCTCCTTATTTATCTTTTTTTTGTGATGGTTTTCGAAATTTACCATATAATCGTGTGGTAAATCATGTACCTTTTGGAGCCAAATTGTATTTTGAACTATTTCCTCTCAAACATGAATGTAGGAAGTCACTATTTGTTTTTTTATTTTAGCATCGTTATTAGCCCATATCTCAAAATTTAAAGCAATTCGTGGTTATTTCAATCATGATGGCAACACAATACGAGAAAATGATTGATGAAATCCACAGAAATTAGCCTTATAGAGAAGTTGGCACTTTGACTGACAGCTTAAGTGTGAATCTTGGAATCAATAGACATTGACATCGCGTGGAATCAATAGATGATTGACTTCACGTGGAATCAATAGATATTAGACTTCGCGTAGAATCAAAGATGCATGGTTAACGTCTTGGCATCAATAGATGATTGACGCGGCGTGGAGTCAATAAAATGCCTACATGAACCATGATTCCTTTTCTTTAGCAGAACCTATCAAACATAACAGCAAAAGAGTAAATATACTACATTATATATAACTTCAAAAGAAGTAAAATGAAAACAAATTTTACTTTGTGAACTAAAAAATTCCCTTCCCAAACAAATATTTTTAAACTAATAATTTTAGGAACCGTTCATTATTTTTTTAAAGTCAACTAACATATATCCAGCCAATTAGAGGATTCTTACATCCTATATACCAACCATCGAAAACACACGGCTTCAATTCCGTATTCGTTAAAACTTGTGCTTTCATGTAAGTTCACCGGACTAAGAAGCCACTCAGTTGACTTGGGTCCGGTAAGTCTGGTGGACCTTTCAATTATTCTTGTGAAATAAAATTGACGGGAGTCGTGATTACCAATGCGGATATATTCATTTTGGGTGAATATCCACATGTGGAATACACGGGTGTATTTTCCCACTGTGGATATTCAAGAGGATGTGTTTCCACATGTGGAAATACCTAAATGTGCTCAATTTAATACTGTATGTATGCAGGTAATGATTTTCTGGGGTCTTCCGCGCAGCGTCCTATCTCGGCGCTCTGTGCGTAGTGACTTTTTATTATTGGTTTGAGGTTCTGCGGACGGTTTGATTCCTGATGGTTGCGAAAAACCGAACCTTCACAGGATGCTAGTGATTTAAGTAGGATCTAGCCTATATTAAAAATACTGCAAATTATTTCTCGTGATAGTTGAAGTTGAGTTGTTAGACGAAGCACACGTCGCTGTAAGAAGAGTTAGAGAATACCAGATAGAAGATTTATAACTATAAGAAGTAAAGATCTGATAGTCGCGCGAAGAACAGTTAGCAGAAGGACAGGAGAATCTTTAGGGGGACCGCTCATTAATTTTTTTGTATGGAGTAGGGGGGGGGGGTCATGTAAAATTTGTATTCCTTCATAAGAAAAGAAATGCAAAACCAAAATACACAAACATGTTAAATCATAGGAATCTGACCGAAAAGAATCCATTTGGCTGCTGTAAACAATTGCTGGTGAGGAGGCTTAAAAGGAAGCCAGGAAAAAACGACTTCCATCCGCATGCCAATTTGGGGGAAAAAAAAAGATGTGTTTGCGAAAACTTCATCTTTAGAGGGCCTTGAAAAGCATACAGAGATAGTCAAAATACATAGGTGATGAAAACATAGTAAGAGATCCATCTTGAAGAGTGCGAACTTGGCAAAAAAGAAATGAGAGCCATGGAGCGGATCAAGGGGAGAAAACGAAATTCAAAATAAGGAATATTCATGAATACGAATGGGGACAACTTGTAGAACAAGGGAGATTGGAAAGCTGACTAGTTCATGAATTGAACAAAATCTTAACATTTATAAATTACCCACTACAGGAAACAGAAAGACAAGATCAGAAGGGTTTTGGTCAGGCTACAGGCCAGCATTAGGCGTAAATCCACGGGGGCGATGGGGGACCCCAACATTTTGACTACAGGGGGAAGGGTCCAAATGATCATACCCCCATGTGGCCTGTTCATCAGGTTTGACCAAAAAGCACCCATATTTTACATAATAGTTTAAAAATTGTTAAATGCCCGCGCTCCGCGCACATTTTGTTCTAATTACAATTACATGTCAGTAAGGATTTTAGCTTTCCAAATGGCAAATTTTTAGCGCGCTTAGCGCGAATATGTGCTAGTAATAGATTTCTTTTCAGCAAAACCTGTTCATTCATAATTTTCATCAAACCCCACCCCCCCCAATGTCAAAAAGAAATTTATGTCAATGGCAGCAGGATCGGAGATATTTCAGACAAAGATTGAATACTCAAGTGAAAGCGGAGGATGGAAGTGAGGAAAGAGGGGTGATGTCTGCAGCACGGTTAGCACAAGTGATGAGGATGAAGAAGAAGATAAAACAGAAGATTTTAATAGTGATATGGATTGAATGAATACAATAAAAATCCTATACATGTGATCTGGAATGACTTTCAAGGCGAAGAAAGGAAGACATTATTAAGTGCATTAACTATTTTGGAATGGGAAACATATTTGATGGACTGTGACTTTTATTGTAGAAAACGGGTTGCCTTTTCGGTGGGCCTTTTTGACGAAGAAATATGAATATGAACTAAAATGATGAAGGCCAGCATCAGATATTTAACCTTCTTTTGCCTGTTTAATATTTGTGTGAAATTAGACACATTTAACAGAGTGGAGTTAAGCATTAGGCCTAATTATAAATTATGAACTCTATGCATTGGGGGGGGGGGGGTGGGGGTGTGTAAATTTTCATGTGGCAGTAGGGGGGGTGGTTGGTAATTTTAAATTGTGGTAATAGGGGGGGTTACGTATGTTCCAAACCAACTTGGAAATTCTCCCCGCCCCCTCCCTTGTAATTAATGAACGGTCCCTTAGAAGAAAGTAAGATTTATTTTAGAAAGGCAGAGAGAGCTCGATCGTTTAATTAAGAACTACTGTAGGAGAAGATAGAAGTAACTTTGCAAGATTTACTTGAAGTTGACTTTGAGTAATAATTATATTTTAGTGGTGAGTTGGGGAAGCTGGAAAAAAGATAAGTAATTTGTTGCTAGGCGGTACCAAAACTATTCAAAAGAGCGACAATTGCACTAAACGTTACCGTTACGCCTTCATTTTTGCTTAAAGTTGTATCAGAGCTAGGTAAATGTTCAAGTCGGGAAAATTGTCGGGAAAGGATTTTTCGGTTTGGTTTTTATAATTATCTGGAAAGGGGGTAGTAAGTGGGAAACTTAAGCCTAAATTGGTTCGAAACAAAGTCATGGTAGATTTTTCTGAAAAACTTTCTTTTTAATATCTTCTGGGGTCATGCGGAATTTGTTAACTTACTTTGTGTATAAGTACCACTATTGCCCACATTAATAGAAAGTGACAATTAAAAGTGTCCCAGTTACTCCATTTATATTCCCACATGGGGTAAGTGGGACCCGTACGAAAACGTGCTAATTAGAACAGTCCCCAAAGTTTACCCCCCATTTAGTATTCCACATTGGGGTAAGTGGGACACGTACTTTGGGTAAAGAGCAATTAGGGAGGAAGGATTATCACGAAACGAAAATGTATTCTCTTGTGTTAATAATGAAGTGTTTTCAGAATACTTTATATGGAAAAACAATAACAAAATAATGATATTATCTTTTTGCGCTCTTTAAATTTTCACGTTTTCTTCGAATAAAATGCACAAAAATTCACATTCTAATCGTTCATGACAGGAAGAAATTCCTATTTTAATCATTTTTTGGTATTAAAATTCATATTTTCAGAAAATATGTATTGTTATCATATAATTTGTGTATTATATGTTTTATGTTTGTATAATTTATAGTTTCCTCAAAAAAATTACACAAAAAATAAAAATAGGGTACCAACGCTAATAGAGTGGGGGTTTTTTTTTCCCACGTACCCTCTTACGCCTACCTTTACTTTAACCAACCCTTACCTTCTCTCTTCCTTCCCGCGTCCCCCCTGTGTCATTTTTGCCCATCCCGTTCGCCACCCATTCGCGTGCCCAGCCGTGAACTTATTTGACTTCCTAACCTCGCCCTTTCCTAATCGGCATCTTTCTACTTATGCCGTTTCCTCCCTTCTACATTGGGTCCCCACTCCGTCATTGTTCCCTCGCTTCACTGACGCTCCGAGTCCTTTAGTATTTCCTTCCTCCTCTTTTTTTTGCCTCTTTTGTCTTTAGCTCTCCAGCGTACCCTACTATTTGACCTCGTTCTTCTCTCCCTTAGGCCCGCGTGACTGTCGTGAAATTGCATTGTGGAGTACAGTGGGACAGCAGGTAATTAATTAGCCATTTGTCATATTATTGCAGAATTTTGTTAATTTTTTGCCACTTGCTGTAAAAACATAATTTTATCATAGATAAATGTAGAGACTTTCAAACTTCATCTCTAATTTCAGTAAAAATATTTGCCTTTTAGCCAAATAACAACCATTAATTAAGAATAATCCGCAGATTTGGCACTAAATTGTGGTCAGTGTTGACTGTGACTTTATTTTAAGCACTTTTCCAACAAAACACCCCCCCCCAAAAGATCGGATAAATCCATTGCGTTTGAATTTAAAGCAGAACATGTTTACGTAAATTTTGATGGACACACCATGTCATGTTGCCAAATTTTGTTCTGATTGAGGGAATTATGTAGTTGTGGGGGGTTTCCCCCACTTACCCCAGTTGTCCCCACTTACCCCCAATCAATTTCGGGAATCAAAATTATATTAAATTTTAGAAACATAAAAGTAGTTTAACACTTTTTTTTACTGGGATTTACAAAGTAAGTCTTCTCGGCACTTTCCAAATTCCAAATTTAATTCATTGCAATTTTTGACTTCATAAAATACGATTCATAAAAAATAATTGCTCTGATTTACTAGGTCAGGAGAATTAATTGAATAATTGATTGATGGGTATAGGAAGAGTCGGACTTTTGTGCAGGGGCTCCTGTTCATCTAACTTTAAGTCCGAAGCTTTGTGTAATATGTGAAAACTTAATCCCCACTCCAGTTAGGCCGTCATTATGCTCGTGCGAGTCATTTGAATGCTGAAATAGTGCAAAACATTATATCACTGGTGTTCGCGTTGTGATTATTGAGGCGTGTTTGTTTCTCTGGTTCGATAAAGTTAAAATAGATAACTTCAGGTAATAAAGAGTGAGTACTGAAAATTCGCGGAGATTATCAAGCACGGTGAAATCCTGCTGAGATATGTATAAATAGAGGTTCGCGGCAACAAATAAAAAGGAAAAAAACACGTCTCCTAGGGCCACCACTTTCTGCTCATTGGGAGAGGTTGAAGTATTTTCATTTACAGGTTTGAGTCCGATTTCTGACCTTATCTCTTCTGGATGTAGGGTGTAGACTGGAGAAGTGAAGCAGAGTGTCGCAAGAGATTGAGTACTGTGCGGCTCCGAGACGATATTGCACGGGATTTGTCCTGGTAGTGCAAACTACGAGTGTTTCCAAGTGCTCCGAGCTCCTGTGCATCACCTCCCACCAACTAAGAGTGGCGCTCCTCCTGCTCAGTGATGTGCGCACCGCCGACTACCCACTCCAAGTTCTCCGAGCTCCTGCGCATCACTCCCGACCACAATCCGGTGAGGCTCCTCCTGCTCCAAGATTGTGCGCACCGCTCCTACCACGCCAAGTTTCCGAGCTCCTGCGCATTTCACTCTCTACCCGCTCCGATGGCGCGCCTCCTGCTCCGGATTTTAGCGCCGCTTTCTACCAGCCGCCGAGTGATACCTCTTCTGCAGCAAGCATTCCCACCGGCACTCCACCCCGCTCAGTGCTCACGAGCTGCGGCGTCTCGATCCCACCACACCCGAGTGGTACGCCTCCTGCTCCAGACTTCCCGTCAGCACTCCACTCCGCATTAGCATCCGGAGCTCCACCGTTGCGCCCTACCCAGCCGAGCCAGAACCAATCCACACAGCACCCTTGGGCATCAGCAGAACTTTATTCTATCAATAACGAAGAGCGATCTGCGCCGAGTAGTGCATCAAGTACACTCCGAGCCATCCCTCTCTGCGCGAAGATTAAATGCTGTCGAGACTGCGCCGCCGACGTGATGACCAGGTTGTTAGGAGTTGGGTAACAAACAGTACTGCTGCATCTCGTGGTAATAATACGATCCTCCTCAGCCCATCCTCCTCCCCCCCTTTCCTCCCGCCCCTCCCCTCAGACTTTGTGCATTCTATCCCTAACTTATCCACTTGGTCCGTCCAGGTTATGGTTTGTGGACGCCCTTAAGCAGTACTCCCCTACCCCACATCAGCCCTCTCCAACCTGGCTCTCGTATTGCGTGTTCCCTTGTACTTGCGTGCACGTGCACACACACCACTTGTAATAAGAGTAGGGATCAGTATCAAACCTCCTTAGTCAGCATCGGGTTCGTTTTGTCATTTATGTAGGTATACTTAATCAAAAAACCCAGGCCCCCCCATTTATAACATCTTCTTTAATGTGAGACTCGGACCGCTCGCCTGACAACGGGGGGTTGGAGGTAATAAGAACATCTCGGTTTGAGTAATTGTATTTTTATAGATAACAGAAGCTAGTCGGCGCACGCGGAGGTAAGTGTGCGCAGGCCGCAGTACGACTGTTTGTCAGAGAAAGAAAATACAACCCCTACGTCATCCGATACATACTATTAAAAGTAGCTGAGCAAACGTTGGGCCACAGACAAATGACGTTGGCATGAAGTACCCCCACACATGCCAATCGTTGGGCGACCAAGTTTTGTTATTGGGTTGTTGGTGATAGCAAGTCATCTGTCTTTCCACAAGGTGACTTCTTAAACTCCTCAGACATTTATTTTTTTTTTGCACACTCTTAAAACGCCCAGAAATTGTTAAAATTCAGTTATTTAGGGGACCTATTCTTAGTTCTAGTTGATTCTTTTAATTAATAAAACAAAAAATACAAAGTGAATAAAAAAAATTGGCATGAAAAACACAAAATTTGACCCTAACCTGTTTACTCCACTGTTGACGCAGTTGGTTTCATGATCTGCATATTTCGACTTTATATGCTGAAAAAAAGAGGAATTTGGTGAAGAAATGAGGTAAGATATGAAAGATTTTCTCGGATGATCCATTTGTACCCCATAAGCTGGTTTTCAGGTTTCATTATTGTGCGGCTACCGAATGTGGTGATGGACAAATATTTCTTGGATCAGCTGTGAAAATATATATATCTACCTCATTTCTTCACCAAAGTACGTCATTTTTTCAGCACAGAAGTCGAAAAATATTTGCAGATCATAAACTGGTCACAAGTTGAGGTAAACAGGTCAGGTTCAAAATTTGTGTTTTTTTCATGACACTTTTTTTTTATTCACTCTGTATATTTCAAAATGCTTCAACGTGGTTACGAGCCAAGACGAATGATTACTGGTCCACGCTTAACCGGCGTTCGCCACAGAGTTCGCTCAACTTTGTTCGGCTAGGGAGCACAGAAGATTACCGCTCAGACACTGGCGAAATGTTTTCTTTAGGATTTGAGAGCAGCTACATCCTTGACCATCCAGATGGAAGACAAAGAGTTCGTCGATTTACGTGATGAGAACCTCCGAGATGACTGTATTCAGAAATAATCGGCTCAAGGTGCTGGGGATCAGTGATGGTATGGAGGAAACTCACTGGTCGCTGGCTGCCAGATGGGAAACCTGAAAACACTTCGTATTACATGGGGACATTCTGGAAAACGCTGCCTGCTACATGCAAAAAAGGGTTTATTTCAAACAATTTTCGGCTCGAAGACGACAACGCCACGCTGCTCAGGGCCGCTGTTAGTGGAGAAATTTCTTGAGGCAGAGGGGGTGGAGCAGATACCATGGCCTGCTTTGATCCTGATATGAACCCTTACGCGTATTAATGCTGGGATTGCCTTAGTCCGAGCCATAAATAACACAAGGGACAATCTTCTCAAAATATACAGGGGTTAGCTCAGGCTCTGCACACATGAGTTGAGACGCTGTGCCCTGGGACATCATAAACAACTTGTGGACAGTATGTCGCGACGTCTTGGTGCACTGATTCATGCCAGGGGGCCATACTCGAATATTCTACAAATATTGAATGCCACAAGAGTTGTAACAGTAAAAAAAAATATCAAACTTAAAAAAAAAAAAAATCATGATTTTTAGAAAGTGACGGATTGAGATTTAAAACAGTTTACTATTGAACATTTCCACTGCATGAAACCACCCAAAAATGTGCTATCTGTAAAACTGACTGAGAGACAAGAAAAAATAAATCTGCTGTCAAATACATCAATGGTCACTGTGTGGGTACATCGACAATAATAGTGTGTTATTGATTTTACCACAAAGAGGTTCCAACTGAAGGAGCGAGAAAGCCTACTTGCATAATATTGATTGTGGTACACGTAGTCCGTACACTGCAATGCCCAACCCCCCTCATTGAAAATCCAAAAAAATGCAACTTTTGGTTGTTGGGGGTTGCCCGACGCACTTTCAGGCGTTCTATTAAGCCCAGTTCTGCACGCTTTTTACAAGCCAGATGATATTAAATGAAAGAGGCAGACCTAGACAAGTAAAATGTATATTTCGAAAACTTTCAAATGGTTAGGACTTTGGCACAATAATGATCGAAAAAATCCGAGATACTTTGTGTTGGCCAGGTGTAGATGTATCAACAAGTAGGCGGTGGGTGGGATACAAAAGGGGTACCAGGTGGCATTGCGTCAAAGGTTCACAATGTGGTCAAAATAGGGTCAAATGTGGTCAAAAATAGGGCTAAATAGCTTTAATAAACGTCAACCACAATATCTTTGATTTGATAGTAAGTATGGGTGTTAGCTTCGCACCCCCCTTAGAGTCACTCAAGTAGGCGGCGGATGAGGTCGGATGAGTCAGAGGAGGGTCATGTGGCATTGATCAAAGGTCAAATGCGTGGTCAAAAATAGAGAACAAAATGGAGTTAATTGATATAAACTTATCTGTTGTGGTCGGATGATGCACTTGGGGATGTGGTCAACAGTCAGTGCCGAAATTGTTTAAGGTCATTGACGGTTACTTCGGGGTGGGTCATTCAAGATCAAATCACTAAACATGTGGGAGGAGGATGGAAATTGGTGGGTGTGCTCGCATTAAGTGCCAACAAATTTGATGGTACTTTTTTTTATTCAGGCATATCTGGCATTAACAGCTGTAATCAAGGTAAGATGTACGAGGACAACGGGAAGGCACAGATAGCACACGGGTTTTACAGGACAGTCCGTTGTTCGAACGACACCAGGGGATTACCATATTAGTGCTTGGGCTACGAGGTGATACTGGACATATGGGTTACCATATAGATGGGAAAAAGGAAGGTTAAGACACCTCAACTTAAATAATTTCTGCATGAAGACTTTCAAAGTAGTAGATTAAGCCGTTATGTGCATAAACAAAATGGACGCCATTCAAGTTGCTCATTACTGGTTTCAGCCATACCCTGTCTTGTAAAGGATTATTTTGGTAAAAATGTACATGAGTTGTTGATAATGGACAACCGCAGAAGTCAAATCCATACATTTTTGATTAAACCTAATTTGCAATAACTCCAATGGCCGCCCATTTCGTAAATTTTAAGAATAATTTGGACTTCACCTTCAAGGTCTCATATGGATGAACTTTAAACTCTAAGTTTTAACTATTGCACAATATCCTATAAACCTGTATGTATGCAAGACTTCCACGGTGACACCTTGACATGTAAAAATTTAATAAACCCAATGCTTGCCATTTAAAAGCGGCCATCACAAGTTTCGGCTATATCCGGACCCGTAGAGGAAATATGTTAGATTCAACCCTGCTAAAATGAGGTGTTTGATTAAAAACCAAAATGAATTCTTGGCCATCTATTTTAATAAAACAATAAAAAAAATGCATATATTTCAAATAACCGCCATTGTTTCCCACCCACCCAGCAGTCATCAGCACTTAAGGATGCTGTTTAAATGGTGGCCAGTTTTTTATCATGGGCAGTTTAAGTCTTAATCTATTGCACTTGCTTCATATCCTAATCCCTAATGACCTTTAAAACCCCCTTACCAAAAAAGAAATCATAGAGGGGGAACCTTGCCTTGTGTTTAGTGGGAATTGCTCCTAGATCTTCAACAAAGAATACTAATACCTCGCATTCGCGGTAAGTCGTATTTTGAATCGTCATAATATCTGATTGATCATTCTTGCCTACAATTATAAGTGTGTTTCAGTAGGTATTTCAATATTTTATAGATGTTATTATCCCATTTTCTCCCATGAATTACCATTTTTTGCCAGTCCATTAGCAATATCGCATGAATCTGTTATCTAGTAAATTGAAGTTACCGCATTAGACATAACTATTGACCAACTCACAATTTTCCACTCTAGTCCTCTTGATGACTACGCCACCATATGGCTCTTTGGTAGCTTGCACACAGGATGTTTTCTTTGTTTCAGCTAGGAGCGAAGAAAGCCGATGATAGACTCAAGAATGGACTAACCACATGGCTGTGCTCGCAATCTCTCCTGTTCACAAACATCTATACCAAGACCAATCTGTGCAGGAACCTGTTCTTTTCTCTATGGATGCCGCGATCTGGGAATTAGCGCACAAGATGCACTTCACAGTTGTTGACGAGCTTTGGATGGAACTTCACTCACTACGAGGAAAAGCCACCTACGTGCAAATCCGTCAGAACAGGTGTAAAATGCTTTCCATCATGCAACCGTGACACCAAACGTCAGGCTTAAGTAAACCTGGTCTGACACCCCTGGAGCCCTGCTATACCCCTGTCTACCTAGAGTTTCCTTGGACCCCCGCACTCTCTCTATAATACCCCATCAGAATGATGAAAGTAAATATGATCAACGCAATAACATCAACGGAGACTGTATATAGACATCCTAGCATGAATTGATCCAACCCTATTGTAGGCGACATGCAAGACGTGAACCACCCTAATGTCCGGACAGAGACCTGCGGCAACCCGCCTTAAACCCATACAAAGTTTTCCTTGAGCAAGTCCAACCTATTGAATCAGTCGCTAAGGAGTTTAAGAGAGTAACATCATTGCTATGACCTGTGAAGAATCTTTCCCTTGAGCTGATTCCTCATGGGCTGAATGGGCTGCTCAACAATTGAGAACCAGGACTTAGCCGATCTAAGGTTTGCCTTTGCATAGTTAGGCTACCTGAAGCAGATCAAGATTATACCTGTGTACTGTGGACAGCACCACAGACAATGAAAATCTCTTGTCTGCCCACTGTTGGAGCAACAATTCCCTGTATGGAAAGATCCCCATGCCAAGAACTTGACTCACACAGCCTTAATGTCTCTGCCGGCTTTCACAAGATGTCTCATCCACCCAACGGAGAACTTATACATTTAAGCAAAGTCCAACCTCGATTATCGTCGCTAAGAGCTTAAGAGAGTCGCTTGTGGAAAGAAGACTTGCTATCAACCAGTAACCTCTTTTGGTATTGAACCGTAGCATCTTCCAACTGAGCTTTCTCCTAGGGCTGAATATGGCGATGCCTCAACAGATGAGAACCAGAATTTGCCTGATCTAATGTTTCCTTTCAGAAGTTGAGGCTACCTGGAAGCAGATCGGGACACTACCTGTGTTTGTGGAACAGCACGACAAACAATGGAACATAATCTTGGTCTGCCCACTGTTGTAGTTCAACATGCCCAGTATGGGACAGATCAACCCTGCCAAGAAGCTTGACACAGCATTAAATGTCTCCTGCCGGCTTATCACAAGATGTCTTTCGTCCCACACCAATGGAGAACGTATGCATTTTAGCAGGAATTGCCCCATCAGACAGTCCTTCATAGTGTAGCGCGAGCAAGCATGACGTAGCTGCCAAGTCTCTAATGTGAGGCACCATATGTCCGGACAGAGACCACCTGCCAACCGCCCTTAAATCCAGAGAGAATTCTTAAGTCCAGTCCCACTCTTGAATCGGTCGCTAAGGATGGAGCTTAAGAGAGTCGGCTTGTGGAAAGAAACTTGCTATCACCAAGTAACATCTTTTGGTATTGAACTCGGTGAGCATTCTTCCACCTTGAGCTGACTCCTCATGGGCTGCTGAATGTTTTCCACAGATTGAGAACCAAAATCGGTTGGGGGCGGGGTCGGCCGATCTAAGGTTTTCTTCTCATAATGGTGCTACCCTGGAAGCATACCAGGACACTATTGTGGTTTGTGGAACAGACAACAGACAATGGAACATCTACCTGGCATGAAGTGGTCAGAAGTTCTCACAGAGGAAGACTGACCAATTGTTCACGTCTGATCTGGTTAACGACATGTCACCCTTTGAAGTTTGTAAACGTTGGGATTTGAGGAGCTTTAGTCCCCATAACATTTCCCTTTGCCAGGAAAGGCGCTTACAGTCACACAATTACTGTATACCTGAATGCATACCTTTACATAACTTGTCCTGTTTTGAGTTTCCACACTCTAAACTATGCAGCTATATCATTGTTAAAGACACCAGTCTGAGGAATAAGTACAACTATTCAAACTTGGGTGCAGCATGTTTGTTGTCAGTACTTCCTCCATTTGAGGACTGCCTAAACCCTTCCTGCAGAGGGGGCAAACTATTTGTGCCGTAGAGCCTCTCCAGACACTTCAAAGCCCCAAGGTCGTGGATGATTGTACGCCCAGATGGTAATTTGATTATCAAGTGGATGAAATGCTGCAGACGTGTTTTTAAGAGTTCTTACCTTGCAATAATTGCCCAAGAGTGTGCAAGTTGCCGACTGTGTATGTATGGCTATGGGATGTCCTGTACATAAAAAATTTTTTGCTAAGGTATGACATGTGAAACCATTTCATTTGACAGTTCTGATGATTATTATGAGAACGAGGAAGAGACAGACTATTAAAGGAGGCAAACTACAGAGGACTATGATTGGCAAAATAACTTGAATGAGAACTGTGTGAATTGGTGAATAGTTATGTATAATGCGTTGGTAAAATAAAACGTTTTTATGGCCAAAATATGCATCTCTCTAATTATTGAAGAACTACTGAAACACATTGTAAATACAGTAGTACAAAATGATCCTCACATATTTTATATGCAAATTAGTGCTTTAAAACTATGTAGACATATTTATTCCGAGTGTAATACATAAACACTTAAATGCCATGATTCATAGTGGCTACAATTCAAAAGCAACGCAAGTACAGAAATCCTAATTTGGCAACATGGCTTACCATTTGGATATGCCATTAGATTTATTACCAATGATGTGCTATGATCTTTGGTTTTTTTGTTAATCAACACCTCATTTTAGCGCTTGTACCTAAAATATTTCTTCTATGAGGCAGGATATGGCTGCAACTAGTTATGGCACAATTCCAATGGCGGCCATTTTTTGTTATAATGCAAATTATCATGCTCAAGTTGGCCCCTTGAAGTCTTGCATACACACACATGATTAGAATTATACTATTGTACTAGTGTCAATTGTAAAACTTAGTGTAAGATTTCATCCATGTGAATACATTGAACCAAGGTAACTGTTAAAATAATTCAAATTATCTCAAAATTTACAAAATGGCGGCCTTTGGATGTTCTTGCAAATTAGGTTTAATTAAAAATGCATGGATTTGAGTTCGGTGGTTGTCCATATCACACCTCAGTGTTAGTATATTTTCACATCACTAAAAGAATTCCTTCTACAAGACAGAATATGGCCGCAACTAATTTTGACGAATTTCAAAGGCAAGCCATTTTTTAGCAAATTGAGCATGCGTAGTTCTCACCTTCAAAGTCCTTGTATACAGACTTCTATTGTTATAATTAGTAGTTTAAAGAGTGGTAATTGTAACTTTAAATAAAAGTGCTTGTTCAACCATGGCGATAACTGACATTGACGTTCAAATCCAATTTATGCTCAAAATTTTGTGAAAAGGGGCGGCCATTTTGGATTTATGCAGATTAGGTTTTAATTTAAAATTTATGGATTTGAGTTCTGGTGGTTGTCCATTGTCAAAGCCATGTTATCATTTATTGTCCCACAAAAACAAATTTCTTCTAAAGACAACATATGGGTAAAACTAGTTATGGAGCAATTTTCATGCGGCCATTCTGTTTATGCAAATGCGATGCTTAAGCTACTACTTTGGAATGTCTATCCATGCAAATTAATTTATAGAATGATTTTTCTTCTGATAAGTTGGTAGCCACCCTCGCTTTTGCCCCTCCTGATGGTACCGTTGACCAACCTAGTCCTGCCTGTGCGCCAAGGACTATATCGAATAGACTGTAGCGAGGTCTTTGTCATGGCTCATCTGCCCGGGCCCGGCGTCGTTCCGATGCAACCCAACATTGAGGAGATCGGATAATTGATTTTCAGGGTCCTAGTGTGATTTGAACCCAGACCTCTTCACCAGAGGCAAAGCCTTACAAACGCTGCCACGCTCCTCCACTAAGGTCATGTGGGGTATTCAAGGTCAAATCACTAATCATAGCTAGGAGGATTGGAAAAGAGGTGCGTGGTGCTGCTCTGTGGAGTTAACAGTTTCAGGGGTGGAACAATTTTGGACGGGGTATTTAAAGGTAATGAAGGGTCCATTTAGGTCAAATCACTAATATGTGGTAGGAGGATGAAACTTGGAGGGCCTGTGGTCAACATTCAGTGCAGAAATTTGGAACGGTCATTGAAGTCATATGTGGGGAGTGGAGGAAATCCAAGGTCAAAATCACTTTTTAACATGTGGTAGGAGATGAAACTGGTGGGTGTGATCAACATTCAGTGGCCAAAATTTTGAAGGGGGTCATCAGGGGTTCATTCAAGGTCCAAATCACTAAAAGTGGTAGGAGGTGGAAAATGGGGGGTGGTGGTCAACATTAGTGCCAAAACTTTTGAAAGGGTCATTTCAAGCGTCATGTGAGGGGTCATCCAAGGTCAATCAATGTGGTAGGAGGATGAAACTGGTGGGTGTGGTCAACATTCAGTGCCAACAAAATATGGGGTCATTTCAGGTCATGCAGGGTCCTTCAAGTAAATTCTTTGCACATGCTTTTGTGGTCTGAAACATTTTGAATGTGGTCAACTTCATGCCCCGAAATTTTTTGGGGGGCGGTCATGTGGGAAAGGTCGTACGGGGTCATTCAAGGTCAAATCAACTAATCATTTGCTCGGAGGATGAAACTTGGTGGGTGGGGTTGGTTCCACAGTTCAGTTCCCGGAATTTTGGGGGTCCCAAGGCATGCATGCGGATCATTTAAGGTCAAATCATAATTATTTGGTAAGAGGAGAAAACTTTGGTGGTGGTGGTCAACATTCCAGTGGCTGAAACTTTGGAAGGTCATTTAATGTCATGTGCGGTCTCCAGGTTCAAATCCACTAACCATGGGGTAGGATGATGAAACTGGCGAGCGTGGTCACATTCAGTGGGCGAAAATTTTTTAAGGGGTCATGTCAATGGAAAGCCTCAGTTGTTCAAGACCACTTTAATTATTTCATTGCAATCTTCCCTGAGAATCTTAAAATTATGTTGCTTCTTGTCTTTAGTACTGCACTTGGGCGGGGGGGACCTTTGGGGTTCGAGAACCGTCGCAAACTGGGTCAAAAGACCGACCATTTCAGTCCTACCGTCATTTTCTAGATTTTAGAAGGTTTGGTTTTCAAAAGATTCATGAGTTACAAAATCAATTTGAATACTTACGAAAAACAATTTAGATTCTTATTGCCATAATTAAATTAGTTGGTAAATCATAACAGCGGTAGAAACAAGAAACAGCACTTGGGATTTTTCTAGACCTGTCAAAAGCCAATTTGACACTATGACCCTATATATCTACTTCATAAATTACACTATTATGGATTTCCGGGAAACTTTTTTACATGGTTTAATAATAATTGAACAGTAAAAAGCCACTTTGTAGATAAACTCTAATCAATCCCAATTCAAAATATACTTTATGTGTTTTCCTCAATGACAATACTTGGCTCCTTATATCTATACTATATTTTTCATGATATTACTAATTGTTTTTCAAATGTCTAGCTTTTATATTATTTGCATGATACACTCATCACGTATTCACACACAGATTTGAGTCTAAAATCCAACTAATAATATGTCATTGTTTGAAGTAAGCACTGGTTTAGCGCTAATAAATTGTCCGTTAATGCTTTAAACCAAATATATGGTTTTTAGGAACTCCGCCTAGAACAGCCAAATATTGGTGTGGGGAAATCTACAAAATGACAATTTTCTACAACCATTAGAGCAGTTGCTGTAAAAATCAAAGAAATGGCGGCAAACGTCACAAATGATGTTTTCATATTTGGTATGGATCAGCCCTTTGTACAATAACATAATCATAGATGATGATAATTTCATCTCTCGGTCTTTGTTGCCATGGCAATGTAAATACATATTTACCCTATTATGCATTCCTTTTAGAGGTTTTTTAATATCTGTAAAAATTGCTAGTTTGATTGATCAACTATATTAGAGAAAAAAATTGAAATCACTGTCACTTCGAGATTGCAATTAATGGTTAAATCAATAATTAGTTCTTATAAAAAGATAACCAGATAAGTACAATCTTTTTAGTTTGGCAGATACCATTATTTGAAAAGGTGTTTGCAAACAAAACACATTTTAAAAGTGGCTATTTTTAAACGTGCGCATAAACTCGAAAGGTACATTTCTTACTTTTGTGTCTTCAGAGGGTAGTAATAAAGATGTTGTTCTAAACCTATAAAGAAAAAAAGTTTTAGGTATTTTTATACTGAAGAGCGGGGTGTCGGAAATTTGGGCTTTTGGTTGCATTTTAGAACCTGTTGGATAAGTGCTAAAACAACATATTTGATATCGCATGGGCCTCATTAGAGCTACCTGTGGAATTGGCTCTATACTCAAACCAAGTATAGTGTTTTTGTGGGCGCCAGCATAGCTGGCTTTACCCACAATACTAAGCTATTCTAAGCTTTTCAGGACGAATCTGTCGATATAGATAAATATTATTGTACGCGTTTACAATTTCTTAATTAAATTTACGAATCAATAGTTGGGCATACAAGCATTTGATACTAACAACGACTAGCATGGAAGAACGTAGTTAACACGTTTTCAACAACCAATTCTTTTCCAGCATTCTTGTTTTATTGAATTTCTCAATTATCTTGGTAATATCCATTTCAACAATTGGTGTTTCATGTACGTACTATAATTTTTTTTTGAATTTTTAAGGTATTCTAAATAGTTTTTTCTAGGTATTTTTTATATGGATGCAAGCTAGCTTCGGGCCAACTATTCACAAAGAAATCAGTGAATTGATATAAGATGGCCTACATATTTAGTAAAAAGTTGTCATTTCCAATCCACCATCGTTACACTTGCTGTATCGTTTGATTTTTTTCCTCGAACAAGAATATCATTTATCGTTTGTCTATGTTTTTTCATATATTTTTTGCTATGTTCAAATTTAAGAAGTGTTCCTCTTTGTCTTAACAGTAAGCTATTTAACTTATTTCTATGTTTTAAATTTTTGAAAAGGCTTCTTTGCTTTGAGAGGTAGATTTTGTTTCCACACTTTTTTCCTCATCTTGATATCTGTTAACTATGTCCTCGTGGACGTCAAGGTCAGAAATACCCTTTACAACAAAACAAAGAGCCTTGTGCACAAGTGCTCTGAATTTTATAATAATAAACACTGTTTTACTAATGATTTTTAATCAGATTGTTGAAGAAATTTGGAATGTCAAAACAATTACAATTCTCTATAATGATACAGCCCATGTCCTTACTTACATAAAGAATCCTTTCAGTGTGACGACTTATGTCCACAATTAAAGAAGCGTTGCCCGTTCAACGATAATCTGTCCTCTTAGCGAAGACTCCGGAAATGATACCGTACAAGTTCATATAAAATCAATGGAAATCTTTTCAGTCTTGAAGATAATTGTCCAGCAGTTCAAGCCGACGGGGTTTTCCCTGACGACATTAATATTCTGGCAACATAGGGACCTTTTATTAATTACGAGGGAGGGGGGCTGGGAGAATTTCCAAGTCCAAGTTGGTTTGGAACAAATTACGCAACCCCCCCCCTATTACCACAATGTAAAATTACACAACCCCCCCTACTCCCACATGAAACTTTACACAACCCCGCCAATGCATAGAGTTTTCCTATTTATTAATTAGGCCTAATGCTTAACTCCTGTTAAATGGTGGCCATTGTGCACACAAAATATTACAGGCAAAGAAGTTAATGACTGATGCTTTGCTTCATTTTATATCAATGTCCTATTTCTTCCAACAAAAGGCCTCCACGAAAGAACCAGTTTTCATAACAATAAAAAGTTCAAAGTCATCAATATGTTTCTCATTCCAAAATGTAAATGGCCCTACTAAATGTCCTGTCTTCCCTTGAAGTCTCCAGATCATGTAAGGATTTTTATTGTATTCATTCATTCCATATCATATTAAGATCTTCTTTTATATATTCTTCTTCTTCATCCCTCATCACTTGTGCTACCAACCGTGCTGCAGACATCGCCCTCTCCTCACTTCCATCCTCGCTTCCGAGTTTTCAATCTTTGTCTGAAATATCTCGATCTTGCTGCCACTGACTAAATTTCTTTTTGACTTGGGGGGGGGGGTGGGGTTGTGAAAATTTATGAATGAACAGGGTTTGCTGAAAGATCTATTACTAGCAACAATGCGCGCGAATCTCCTAAAAATTTGCCATTGGAAGCTAAAATCCTTACTGAATGTATTGTAATTAGAACAAAATGTGCTCGACGCGGGCATTTACAATTTTTAAACTCTTATGGTAAAATATGAGGTTATTTTTGGTCAAAAACGGATGAACAGGCATCAACATTGGGGGGATGATCATATTGACCATTCCTTCTCATCAAAATGTTGGGGATCCCCCATCCCCCCGGGATTTACGCCTATTCTGGTGCTGTAGACAGACCTATGGACAATACCCCTTCTGATCTTGTCTTTCTTGTTTCCTCCTGGGGTAGTGGGTAATTTATGAGGTTGAAGATATTTGTTCAATTCATGACTAGCAGTCTTTCCAATAACTCCTTGTTCTACAAGTTGTCCCCCATTCGTATTCATTATATTCCTTATTTTGATTTCGTTTCTCCCCTTGTCCCGCTCCATGGCTCTCATTTCTTTTTTTGCCAATCAGCACATATTCAAGATTATCTCTTACTATGTTTTCATCACTCATGTATTTTGACTAATCTCTGTATGCTTTCATGTCCTCTAAGATGAAGTTTTTTCGCCAAACATCATCTTCAAATTGGCATGCGGAGGAAGTCGTCTGGCGCTTCCTTTTAGCCCTCCTCTTCACCACAATATGTTAACAACGCCAAATGTATTCTTTTTGGTCAGATTCTATGCTTACCATGTGTGTGTGTATTTTGGTTGTTGCATTTCTTTTTTAGGAAGGAACAATTTTACCTGACCCCCCTACCCATACAAAAACATTACATACAACGACCCCCCCCTATTTTTATTTGGCCAACCAAA